>JAURVB010014757.1:0-10708 GCA_033002965.1 Piper betle | reverse complement strand
AGCGTACTGGGTGGCCAAAATATCGGTAGGTCTATGGACTTGTCTCTAAGATCACCATAATTCACTATGCCACAGGTGATCAGGCTGTGGAACAGTCAATCAATGACGAATCTCAGAAACGGCTCCTAGGTGGCTCTAGTTTAATCAACTAACAGTAGGCACATGTTTCTCGATACTGTACTAGTCACGCACTTCTAAACGGGCGGGGTTCAAACGACCCAAAGAACCACTGTCTCCCCTCAAGTCTACGGGGACTCATAATGAGGTTCGACACGTGTCTCGTCCGCTCTTCAGTGGTGTGTGACCTGCCGTCCCGTACCGATTTGTAGTACTAATCTTGACTCACATGACTACTACCACTGTGGTAGACTCTCAAGCAAGGCTATCAATGAAGATGAGCATACATTGATATCACTCTGTCTGGTCAGCATGGTCTGTGCTGTCTGAAGTCTCTGTCTACATCGCTCCCCTGCTGGGGTGAAAATCCTCATCAGAAGGTCGGTCTGCAACATCTACCTACACTGTAAGCCCTAATTAGTACCCTGAAGGTACTTCTATACTCAGGGCAAGGCTCAATCCTATGTCTCAAGGTGAGAACCTAATCGTGCTGGCGAAACACAAGGGAATCACTGTCCTTCTGAAAAACACTTTCCTCACTAACCCTCTATCTATGCCCAATACTCTATATAAGTCAAATTCCTATCACTGGTTGGCCCATCACTAAATGGGTTCAACTGGAGTGTGACCGTCTACTAACCATCTGATCTATGTATGCTGGTCGTAGCTCATGGATATACTAGCATGCAATCTGCACAGTCTGATCATTGTGACCGTCCCATCTGGAGGTCATGCTATCATGTTCCCTGATTCTGTCCATGCGCATCCTTATGAGACTGTCACTAACAGTGCCTGATGGGGTTATCTTGCAATATACATTTGACCCAAGGGTGTCAGGTCAAAACAATGATTGCAAGAGAGCTGTGAAGTCGGATCCTATGCTATCTCATCCAAATAACCTCAGTTTTCCTAACTCTTCTTTGTTCTGCTAATTTCCATTGTAGCTATGTCTTGTTCCTCAAGTTTTGGCCCTACTAAGCTCTAACTAATCTACTCGGTCGGCAGATGAGCAATACACGGACGGCGGTAGTGCGTCTTCGGTCGGTGGTAGTGCATCTCGGACGGCGGTTGTGCACCTCGGCGATGGTTGTGTGACTCAGTCGGCGGTCGTGCAACTCGGTCGGCGGTTGTGCAATTCGGTCGGTGGTTGTGCAATTCGGTCGGCGGTTGTGCAATTCGGTCGGTGGTTGTGCAATTCGGTCGGCGGTTGTGCAACTCGGTCGGCGGTTGTGCACGCGATCGGTGGTTGTGCAACTCCGTCGGCAACAGTGCTACCTAAGTGCTAAAAATCTGATCTTGGACGTATGCATCGTAAATCCACTATCTTCTCTGACATGTCTTCCTCCATTTGTATGTCTCCCTAGACGTGGTTGCTAACAACTCTGCTTAGGTTGTCCAATCATGCGTGTCTGATCCGGAGGGGTTTGGATCATGGTGCTGACACATATGATGGTAAACCTATGCCGAACCCACTCTAATCTCCTAAAATCTGAGTGGCTGCTTCCATTAGTGTTGACTGGCCCTCACACGGCAATCACTGGTCTGGTACCTTATCTCTGGTAGAATCTGGTCAAATAACTAATCTCACAGGCAATGGTAGTCCTGATCTTTTCCTTGTCATATCGAGACCTATGTCTGGCAAAAGGAAGTCAAAACTTCTGCCCATAGGTCATAAACTAGTGGAAGAGGAGGATGCGGTGAAGTGCTAATCAAACTGTCGATCCACCACACTACTCATCCTCATTCATCACTATCTCCTGGAAGTGGCTCATCTCATGTGCCAACTAACTTGCTAATATCTCTATACTTCAAGCTCCTTATTATTACCCCTTTTCTTTTTAACTCATTCCTATCATGTACACCATGTCCCATGGAAACAGGACTAATGTGGTGACATGCAAGACACTAACATCTGGTCAATCATCTAATTCACTTATGCGATGGACAGAACTAGTGGGTCTCTAAGCCCATCAAGACAATCTTGTCAGATTCCTGCTCACATCTGCTAACGTCCGAATCTGGTATAAGATAAGACTTTATACCCATTATACCTCTGCTAGCACTACAATATTCCTTGCTCACATCTAACTGACAAACAGTCTGATATCACTATAACAATCCATAAAAATGACTTGCCAGCTCAACTAAGGCCAATTCCACATATTTCTGATCAAGTCTTGAATACACTGTTATCCAAACAACTTATGAAGAAAATCTGCATGTAAAGAAAATATACGAAAACATACCTGCCAGCTGGACTCGGAGCAGTCTTTGCACACACATCACCTATAAAAGTATCATACATCTTAATCGGCCGAGAGTGGCTCTGATACCAATTCTGTAACACCCCAAATCCGGTTCACACTCGTGAACCGAACTGGCATGTTACAGGCCCCGGTTAGGTCGGCTAACCCGAACCTAACTCATGCGGATCCAATCTCGGCGTCTTAAGATGAAGATACAACTCGTCATAGCATGGATGAATGCACAAAACCCTAACATGGTACTACATGAATGACATGCAATTCAAACTACACACCAATACAATTACGATCAAACTCAATGAAAATTCTAAAATAAAACGGACAGAATCTCCCCTAAAAGTGCAATTAGGGTCCACCCTGTCAAAACAATATATACCAATATATATACATATATCAACAATTTTAATCACACATAATCTAATATACCGTATATTCATTATAAAACTTGGGCCACACTTCTGCTGCGCACTCTGATCACATCTCACCTCTTGTCATCATGTCTTAGCTTTTCATCATGTCATAACATCATATTTTAACAACTAATCACGTTACATCATCATGTTTTAAGCATTTATTCACACCATATAATAATATCATAACACAATATAAACACTCAATTGACTGACATGTGTGCAAGCGACAACAATGCTCCTCCGTCCAAGCTGGCTCCTCCAACTCGTAATTGTTACCTACATATAGTATAAAAACACGTCAGTAACAAGTGTTACTGGTCCGAAAAATAAAATAACTATAACAAGCTGGCTATGAGAGCAAACTCTCATATGAAAGAAAACATCATATACTCCACGTGAACACTCTGAAGGGCACTACTGAGGAGCCACTGGGCTGCAGACCCGGTAGCATCCCGAACTTACTGATCTGCTGCTGGTACTGTGCCGCTCTCGGCACTTCTTTTTCAGTACTTCTCGTGAAACTTTATCCTAAGCCCTCTCCTTACCTCCATATTTCTCCTGGCCTTGAGCACGAAGGCCGAGTACTCTCAGGCAGTCGCCTTTAGTACCCTTTGAACCACAAGTCCGGACATGCGCTGTACTAAACAGTACCCGTAAACCTCCACGTTCTCCGGGTGTGAGGAACTCAAACGCGGAGTTGTCAGGATCCCTCGGGAATGGAACAGTCCGCTGGCACTAATCCAGAGCCCGCTTTGACTGTCACGGCATCCGCTCATGGTACGTGCAGTCGATTTCTCCATCTCTCGTCTCACTGAAAACGCGAAAACTACATATATATATTGTTCGAGCGCGGGATCGTCCGCCCCCTCGAATCGGTTCTTTATGTGATTCGAGGTTTAAAGGTTCGGTGGGACCGAGGCGCCCTTGCCGCGCAAAGAGATAGTGCGATGGAAATAGAAAATATTACAAACAGTAAAATGACACGCAGGAAATTTTTTACGTGGTTCCTTAGGGTTCAACTTGAATCCCTAAGTCAGTCCACGGTGAGATTAGTACTCACAATCCACTATTTCTCCTTTGATTTTTACAAGTTACACAAAACAGTGAATTTTTGCTGCCTTTAGATAAATTTGCCTTGATCAGTCTGGAAAGCCTTCAAATTATTTCTAGAGTGTTGATAGGCTGAACCAGGCCGTTCCGGGTTGGTTCAAACCAAACAAATGCTGGATCGGACCGGATGGCGTACGTCGGCTTCCTTTCTTTCTGCGTGCGCCAGTCTACGGGTGGTGTACTGTACACCAGCTCCAATTCGGGTCGCGGGTGGTCACGAATGCAGTCACGGTCTAGATCCGGTCACGGGTCTGCGGGTAAATGGCTGGTCACGGATCTGCCGAATCTTGTGGACGCAGCAGAAGTAAACGGGCACGACGGACCCGGCTACGGCGTGATGCGGCGGCGCTTTTGGGGCTCCGGCGGCGGCTTTTCCGGCAGTCGGATGGTGGCGGAGTTCGCCCAGAACTGTAGATCTCAGAATGGTGAAGGTCTTGGCGGTGGTCCGACGGTCAGCGGCGGCTCCGGTCGGTCGGTCGGATGCCGGAAAGTTAGACACTTTTCTGCACTTTTGTGCTACGCTGCTCGATCGGTCACTTCTCAATTTTTTCCGGCGACCTCAGCGATGAAATCCGGTGGATCTCCGCTTGGGTTTCTAGATCACTCCTCCATCTTCAAGCTTGATCTCAACGGAAAGCACTGGGAACGACCGGCGCTGGTCGGAAAAACTAGCGAAATCAGACTCTTCGCTGTCTCTGTTTTCTGCTTTTCCTTGGTCAGCAACTGCGTCGCTTCCCGATTTTTTCCGGCGACTTCGGTGGCGAACTCCGGCGGATCTCACTTTGGGTTTGTAGATCACTCCTCATTCTTCACTTTGATCACCTCACGACGGGGCCGGGAACGACCGGAAGTGGTCGGAAAAATGCCGCGAAATCATGCTCTCGCGACTGTTTCTGCTCTGTTTTCTACCTTTTACTGTCAAGTCGGACTGGGTCTCTTCCTGATGCTTTTCTCCGGTGACTGCAATGGCGAACACCGGCGAAGCTCACTTTGGATTTGCGAGACCACTCCTCTGGTCTTCACATTGCAACCTCCACGGCGGCGCTGGGAACGGCCGTCACTGGTCGGAAAAAAACCAGCGAAATCTGCTCTTCGTTGACTCTGTTTTCAGCACTTCTCCCTCCGCTACTCTGGTGAGGTGCTTGCGTGGCGATTTCCCAGCGATGAGCAGGAGTCTCTGGCGGCAAGTCCTTGAGGCGTCTGTGTAGGGGGCACTTCTAAGCTTCACGCCCGATGGTCTCGGACTGGTCCAATACGGCCAAGTGTCTGGAATCTCGGAAAATTGGACGCTGAACCTGCAAAACAGAGATGCTATCTTCTTCTTCATTGCCGGCGGGTTTGGGCAGCAGCTTCGGCGTGGTGGCTTGGCTTTCGAGGGAAGTGAGGCGAACACTCTGGTAATGGAGCAGAGGTCTTGGACAGGACATTGGCGTTGGAGACCTTGCTTCGATCCGGTCATTCTCCTCTTCTCACGGCAATGGCGACAACTTCACAACAGAGTCTTTATTCCGGCATGTGCATCACGGCAGCACGTCGGCTTCATCTTCAAGGCAACATGACACCTTCACCGAGATGGGTCTCTCCGGCACTAGTGGAAATGTTTGCATCTTGGGCAAGGATTCATGGCCATGACAGGGGTAGTGATCGGTGTGGTTGGTCGAGGGTCACCGGAGCATCTCTGGTGAGGGGCTCCTCCCTCGGCTTTTCTTCTGTCTGCATAATTCTTTTCCTTTCAGCGTACGAGCCCCCCTTGCTTCAGCAATAACACCCGGCTTTTATAGAATTGGGATAACTCCTGAGTGAGAGATTTCCTCCAACGGCTGTAGAACAATGTCTACCTCTTCCTCTGGCAATTCTTTCTCCGGCAGTTTTGAAACCGTATGACTAATTCTCTTGTAACATGCAGGAAGTCATCTACGTAAGTGGCTTGAGTATTGTCACATAATTGAATAAATATTATCCATATAACCGGATAAATATAAATATTTTTTGGATAAATATGTACAAACATTAGCCCCCTTGCCGATTTTTCGCAAACTTGGAAAGAAGAATCGGCAAAAAATATAGTTTGCTTTTTTCTTTTTTTCTTTTTTTTTTGCATTTTCTCCTTTTTTCTTTTTTTTTTTGCGAAGAATAATATTTTGCTCTCAAGCTAGGATGACCCCTTCTGGGTCACTGTGTGATAACTGCCCATTATTTTGATTTAGGAGAGTGACTTCTTTGCTCGACAACCGTGGTCTCCAAATCCATATTTCTTTCCTTTTACTTTTTAGATTTGGGTAGCAATGGGGGAATGACAATTTCGTTTCTACTCTCAGCTGTGACTTCTCTTTCTTAGCATCTAGCTTCTTTGGCGAGAAGATCTCATGATGTCTTCTTTTCCTTCTATGATATGGGGGAGACCTTGTTCTTTTGTGATGCCTCGTACTATTTGTTGAGCTGTTGGCTTCTCTTTTAAACCTTTTAGGAGTAGTAATTTCGATTGACGCCCCCAACTTCTTGTCCAATGTCGAGTTGGATGGTGATCTTGATTTCTTCGGTAATACAAAGAAATGAAGGCGAGAAGTTGATCTTGTGTTTGTGTTGAACTCCTCTTGCTCTTCGATTATATTTGTCAAGTCTTCATTGCTAGCAATTGTGATAGGGTACTTCAAGCTTTCACCTGGTAGCTGACACTTGATCATGAAAGGGCTGCTAGTAGAAAATGTACTCTTGATTCGAGTAACAAGACTTGAATAAGAACAATCACGATCCACTAAAACAAGTCGTGTGTTTCCTCCAATGTAATGTCTCTTCCTTCCTTGGATCGCTATCTTTCCACCGTAACTGCAAATCAGGCGAAGTTTTGTTTTTCCATATTGCATTGAATCCTTCAATTTAACTTCTTCTTGAGTCGAAGTTGTTTGAACAACAAGCTGATCTTCTATCTTTTCTTTATCGAGCTCCTTTCCTTTTTGATCAGTTTGAACTTCAAACTCATGCATCATTGGAGATGTAGGGAACCCTTTCTTCACTTCTTTAGTGGAAACAGGTGGCATTTCCATGTCGTTGACCTTAACCATCGGGGCATCCATTTTCTCATTTTTCCTTCCTTCATCTAGCTTTTCCATTCTCTTTTGAGACTTCATTAGTGAAGATGAGTGGCTCACTGTCATCACATTGGCAGTTGAAGTTTTGTACTTTATATCACCTTTGTCAAGTAACTCTTGGATCTTCTCCATCATGTCTCGACATTTCACCGTAGAATGACCTAACCTCTGGTGAAATCGACAAAAATTTTCGTTCTTTTCATCTTCTGGCTTTGGCAAATTTTTTGGAGTCCATGGTGTGATCTTTCCTTTGCTCTTCAACACGTCAAACCATCTCTCAGTATCTCCAGTGTTGAAGGTGTAATCTTTAATATTCCTCCATTCACGCTGTTGTCGAGACTCTCGAGGTGTATATCTTGGATTTTCACTTCCATTCTTAGTCTTCACTTTCCACTCATGATTCATGTGACCAAGCTCGGTGACTGCATTGCTTGATGCTCCTTTATTCTTTGTTGAAGCAGAAATTCTGTTGAGTTCCTCATATATCAGCACCCTTTCAAAGAGTTCTTCAAATGTGTTGCATTGTGCAGCACTCAGGAACCAAGCTGCTGATCCAGCATTCATCGCGCAAATCTTTACAAGCTCCTTGATCTCTGGAGTCTCTTTCATTTGGGATGAAAGGCTTCTGAATCTTTTTACATATGTAGCAAATTCTTCACCTGGTTTTCTCTGACATTGCCTTAAATGCTCAATCTTTATCGGGATATCGATTGACTGAAAATGAGTTGTGAATTGCTCGATGAGTTCCTCCCATGATCTGATTGATCTGGGTGGGCGATTGTTGAACCATCTAAGTGCATTACCATTGAGAGAAGCTGGGAATTGTTGTAACTTTAACTTTTCATTTGTCGAGATTGTTCCGCACTCAATCTCGAAGATTGTGATGTGATCTTCAGGGTTGCCATCTCCATCAAACTTTGTGAAGGTTGGGCACTTGTACTTCTCAGGAAAAACCTCTGTGTAGACTTCATCAGCTAAAGGTTGAAGACGCTTTGTCGCTTCAGTTGATTCTTTATCTTTCTTTCCAATCAATGCAGTGATAAGTGCGGCTTGTGCATCCATTTCTGCTTTCAACTCTTCATAACAAAGGTCTGACATTGGTGCTACTGACATGGTTGGCAATTGGGCTTGTGGCTGACTTGCTGGTAAATCTGTAATAGGAACTGACATTTGACTTATTGGCATTGCTGACGGTACTGTTGGGATGGGTACCGTGGTGGTGATTGATGGTGGAAACACCATAGAAGATAGTTGTTGGGAGCATGCAGGGTTATACCACTGGTATGGGTATGGCGGTTGGTAATACGGTGGTTGTGGAAACCATGTTGAGTGAGGAAGTAAACTATGTTCAGTCCGAATCGGTTGCATAGTGGGATAGTGTTGCATCCAAATCTGTTCGGGCAACGAAGTTGAAGTTGTAGATGTTAGGTGGGTGGACTCAGTACTTGAAATGAGAAACAAATTGTTGATTTCGTGAGGGATGTTAGCTTGATCCCTCAATGTTGTGCCAGTAGCTGGGAGTGAGGTAGATACAATTGGATTTTCAGAGGTTGAAGACATCTGTCTAGCCTCCAGGGGTTGGTCCATTGTTGGACATTGTGTGGGATGGTCGTCTTCTCTTCTTGACGAGCTCCCGTTTGCAGCACTAGCCCGTTGCATTTGGGCGAGCACTTGTTGTATCATATCCTCAATTCGTTGCATCCGCTCTTCACTTTGGCGGAATCTTTCTTCAATTGCTTGATTCAGTACTTGTCCTCCACTTAGCTGATTTGTTGCTGTCAAAAGCACTTGTTCGGCTTCTAATGGTTGGTTTACCTCTTCATTGCTTCTTGGACTTTGATCTTCTCGTCTCAACATGCTTCTTCTTGGAGTAATTCCTCCTTCATTTCCTTCATTCAACACTGCTTCGAGCTGTTGTATTCTTTCGCGCACATTTCCCGCTATGTGCTGACTTGCTTCCATGTTTAATTCAAATTGTTGCCCACCTTCAGTTGATGTGGATGAATTATCCTCATTACCACTTCTTTGTCGTGCCGCATTCCTTGTCTCCGGTGCCATTCCTCCTTACTCGCACAAATCTTCAAACGACACTGCTACCTTCTAGCTGGTCCCCAGTGGAGTCGCCAAAAATATGTTCGGGCGCGGGATCGTCCGCCCCCTCGAATCGGTTCTTTGTGTGATTCGGGTTTAAAGGTTCGGTGGGACCGAGGCGCCCTTGCCGCGCAAAGAGATAGTGCGATGGAAATAGAAAATATTACAAACACATGAAATGACACGCAGGAAATTTTTTACGTGGTTCCTTAGGGTTCAACTTGAATCCCTAAGTCAGTCCACAGTGAGATTAGTACTCACAATCCACTATTTCTCCTTTGATTTTTACAAGTTACACAAAACAGTGAATTTTTGCTGCCTTTAGATAAATTTGCCTTGATCAGTCTGGAAAGCCTTCAAATTTTTTCTAGAGTGTTGATATGCTGAACCAGGCCGTTCCGGGTTGGTTCAAACCAAACAAATGCTGGATCGGACCGGATGGCGTACGCCGGCTTCCTTTCTTTCTGCGTGCGCCAGTCTACGGGTGGTGTACTGTACACCAGCTCCAATTCGGGTCGCAGGTGGTCACGAACGCAGTCACGGTCTAGATCTGGTCACGGGTCTGCGGGTAAATGGCTGGTCACGGATCTGCCGAATCTTGTGGATGCAGCAGAAGTAAACGGGCACGACGGACCCGGCTACGGCGTGACGCGGCGGCGCTTTTGGGGCTCCGGCGGCGGCTTTTCCGGCAGCTGGATGGTGGCGGAGTTTGCCCAGAACTGTAGATCTCAGAATGGTGAAGGTCTTGGCGGTGGTCCGACAGTCAGCGGCGGCTCCGGTCGGTCGGTCGGATGCCGGAAAGTTAGACACTTTTCTGCACTTTTGTGCTACGCTGCTCCGATCGGTCACTTCTCAATTTTTTTCCGGCGACCTCAGCGACGAAATCCGGCGGCTCTCGGCTTGGGTTTGTAGATCACTTCTCCACCTTCACTTGATCGCAACGGAAGGTCTGGGAACGACCGGCGCCGATCGGAAAAACTGCCGCGAAATCAGCTCTCCGCGACTGTTTCTGCGCTCTGTTTTCTGATTTTTTCCTCTGGTCGGATGGGTCTCTTCGCTAGACCTTTCCTCCGGCTGACTGCAATGGCGAACACCGGCGAAGCTCACTTTGCGGTTTGTAAAACTACTCCTCCTTTTTCACTCTTGGTCACCACTTTGGGGCCGGTAACTACCGGAGGTGGTCGTGAAAACCGCCGCGAAATCATCTCTCCGCGACTGATTTCTGCTCTGTTTTCTGCCTTTTCTTCTGGTCGGATGGGTCTCTTCCTGGCTTTTCTCCGGCGACTGCAATGGCGAACACCGGCGAAGCTCACTTTGGATTTCGAGACCACTCCTCCGTCTTCACATTTCACTCCACGGCGGCGCTGGGAACGGCCGTCACTGGTCGAAAAAAACCAGCGAAATCTGCTCTCCGTTGCTTTGTTTTCCGCCTTCTCCCTCCCTTCTCTGGTGGGGTGCTTCGTGGCGATTTCCCAGCGATGACAGGAGTCTCCGGCGGCAAGTCCTTGAGGCGTTGTGTAGGGGGCACTTCAAGCTTCACGCCCGTGGTCTCGGACTGGTCCAATACGGCCAATGTTGTCCAAAAATTGGACGCTGAACCTGCAAAACAGAGATGCTATCTTCT
>JAURVB010014754.1:0-10809 GCA_033002965.1 Piper betle | reverse complement strand
AACCTGGTGGCGCAAGATGGCTCATTATGCACTTATGATACCGAGGGGGTGAGTCAATGACAAATATCGGTAACTACAGGCCGAGGGCCACATAGTGTGTGTGCGCATATATAGGATTCTAGCTGGATGGGCGGCCACCTTCCTAGTATATTAAGAGCTCAGCATAGGCTCATAATCACTAATAGACGTAATTCAGATGTTGTGGGGAATATATTAATTGTTTCTTGTAATTACACTACTTAGTGTTTTTATCACTAATGCGAATTGCCTCTACAGGTATGAGCATAGAAGGATGGATAGAGTCGGGACAGTTAAAGGACTCTATTATTCGACTATTCTTTTTTGAGATTGTTTACATGGTAGTGGGATTTTGGTTCGGTTCAGGGGACTAAGATTATTCCGAGCATTTATATATTAAATTTATTTTTGTGGATTTATTAAAAATGTTGAAAATTAATCGAAAATTAATTTATGAAACATTTAGTTTCATATAGTAACACTTAGCTCGTGGCTCGGAATGGGCAGGTCGTTACAGTTTCATACAAAGTTTAGTTATTGGGATGGGGCCCTGATCTGCATCCTACGAGTCAGGCTCACCATCCTCCTAGTACTCCTACTCTAATCTGACCACCCTATTACACCATTGTTCAGTAAGAAAATCTATAAACCAAAAATATAACGACAGAAAAATAAGTGTCAGTACAGCTTGGAGCAGCTTTCACACTCATGTAACCTCTTATGCATCCACCATCTTAATTACCATAACTGTAACACATCGTTTAGGATCTCCCGTGAATCGGCCAGGAAATGTCACCGGCAACTGAACCATTTGCTAATCTAGTAGATTTAGTTAGGCCAACCAGAATCTACCCTCTGCGCCTTAAGATGGAGATGTCACATGCAAAACATGGATGGAACATGTGGGTTCAAATGCAGTTCTACATGCATGCCATGACATGTAAGCAAAACAGGGCGAAAAAATAATTGAGAAATCAAATGAAAATATCTATTTCTATAGAAAAATGGACAGAGTTTCCCCTACATGCGCCATTAAGACCAACTTGTCCACAACAGGGATATATAAATAGTTTATCAAAATAATATAAAACATGACAATCTATCATGACATTCAGTCATTATCACTTTCATTTTCACCTGAGCCGAGTCTGAACTCCAAGGCTCCATGTTCATTCACATTTATCTATTCATTTCATATGCAATTTATCAAAGCATAACACAACATGATTATCATTCACACAGCATCAATGCACCATCATTATACATTACACATGGTAGGTAAATGTGTATGTGGTTTTGTGATGCTCCTCCGCAATCTCGACAACTTTCAGTCCTCGCTATTCTCACTTACATAAATATCGAAAAGCATCAGTAACGAGTGTTACTGGTCAAGAAATAACTAATATCAATCTGACATAGGCAGAGCTAACCCTCCTGTTGAAAAAAAATCTCATATACTTCCTCAAAACTATCACAATGGCAGTAATGGGAGTCGTCGGTCTTGGGCGGTAGCGTCCCATTTTCATATCTTTCTCTTTCCATAACATTCTCTCTCCTTAGCCATTTAAACTATCCCATTGCGCAAGAAAATCGTTCTCTTTCATCTCAGCCCTCTACATCCTCCATATTACTCATGGCCCTGAGTACAAGGGAAGAGCACTCTCAAACATACGCCTTTAGTACCCTTTTACGCCACAACTCTAGACATGTGTTGCACAACTGTACCCGGAAACTTCCACACTTCTCTGTGTTTGAGCAACTCAAAGGTGGAGTTGTCAGGATCACACAGGAATGGAGTGGACACTCACCAATTCCAAACTCTCTATCGACTGGCACATGCCCGCTATTGTAGCACAGTTGTCGAATTTCCCTCATTCCATCTCTCACTAAAAATGCAAAAATCACATGTATATAGGTATGGGTAGGGATTTATATAATAGGCCCAAAGGCATCATGAGCTGGATCTTAGTTTTGAAAGCAAACTCGAAGGATCTTATTCTTGAGGGTTATTAATCCAAAAATAACGTTCGACTAAATGGCCTGCGTGGAGTGGGATACAATAAATCCACAACTCAACACGTCCTCTTACTTGTAAAAACAAAACAGAATGGAATAGAGAGACAAAACTAAAGCGAGTCCTAACGGACCTGGCAAAAGCTCCAAGTGTCTCCTTGTGCCTAGTTGGTGAGCTCCTACTCCGTCCCTACACATCAAATCTAAAAGCTAACGCCTGCTAAGTGAATGATGCATCAAAATCATCATGATCAACACCTCCCAATACAAACAACATCCATCAACAGTCAAACAATTATCAGTGTAGAAACAACTCTAACTCATTCTATTCATACCAATTTTATTATATCTTTTAAGTTATGTTGTAGTCAGTTAGCATACTCAGATTTACTTTACTTAATTAGCTTAGTAATGGTCATTCACTATCAATCAAATCAAGCAAATCATCACTTCAACTATAATGAGGCATTCATCACAACAATTAATCAATCATAGAATGTTGTGCTAATAAATATCAATTTTAAATAATTTAATCTGTGGTAATTATAGCTCGTGTTGTTGGCTATCTGCGAAGGCTAAGGTTTGACTGGACGAACTCGGCATTCGGCGGTGTCCAAAGTTCGATCAGGTTCGACAGGACGAACATGGCTGAAGATCCAATGAATTCCAGTGAATCTGACTTTCCGGTAGGTTCCGACGGTTTTCCGGCAATTGTTAGGTGACTGACGGGATGGCTGTGGTATTGGTAGCGATGAGGACGATATTGGTAGCGATCCAATATCGTCCCGATGAGAGCTCGACCCAATGGTGGTGACAATGAGGATGGTATTGGTAGCGATGACCGCCGACGGTGGTGACGATTTCGACCAGGGTAGTCGGTCGCTCCGATCGAACCCATGGCCGGCCTTAGTTGTAACGACCCAGCCCAAAGTGCAACGTAATGGGCTAAGTCATTTCTTTAAAATGGGTACCCCGGAAGTTAAAGATATCTAGTCCATTCCCACTTATAAACAGGATCTTCTCCCAGTAGGTATTAGATTTGAGACTAAGTTGAGGGATTTCATAATCCACCCACCTTAGGGAATTTCATCCGCGAAATGCCTATTCTTGGCCCGTTGCTAGCCGCAGCCCACGACCTTTCTGGCCCGTGACCGGCAGCCTAACCAACGTTTCTAGTCCAGCCTACCATCTAACACGGAACCAGGTCGGCTTTGATACCATTTGTAACGACCCAGCCCAAAGTGCAACGTAATGGGCTAACTCATTTCTTTAAAATGGGTACCCCGAAAGTTAAAGATCTATAGTCCATTCCCACTTATAAACAAGATCTTCTCCCAGCAGGTATTAGATGTGGGACTAAGTTGAGGGATCTCACATTAGTGGTGCACAAGGGAGGAGGGAAATGTCGAGGAGGTCGAGGGATTGGTCATCACGGTGGCGGCGGCATGGCACGGACGGTGGCGAATCGAATCGGAGAACATCAAGTGTTTGTGGGGCAATTCCTGCGTCGTGGTGGCAAGACAATGGCCGGCGTTGGTTGGGGCAGCATGATGACAACATGGCAGGGTAGAACAGCGTCCATCGGTGGCAGGGCGGCATTGATCAGCGGTAGCAAAAACATAAGGGTGGCGAGGGTTTGGGGGTGAGGAAGAAAAGTGTTGGGAGGGAGAAAAAATACTTTGGTGTCAAACTTGTAAATATGTATTGACTCAACTCCTACTCGAGTCAAAAATAGTAACCAACTCACAATAATTCCAAAAAAATACAGAAATATAGGAAAAATTCCCATAAAATATATTACACATGATAACACCACAATGACTTGTTATATAACTAATAGCCCACCCAAGCTGCCCCATCAGGTATCCTAATGAGTTATTTGACCTAAGACTATTTCGACGATCAAATACATAAATAAAATACTGCATATTTTCATATATTCTGATAACTCATTTCTCCCCATCTTTTTGACATTATCATCATATATTTAGGTACACTTGACCCTTATCGCTCATAACTCACAGTTGGCCTTGAGTCAACATGCACTTGATAAAACTAACTCGACTCGATCCGATAGTCAAACCGATTGGTTCGTTGTAGTAAAACTCTGACTCAAGTCACGAGTTTTACAATCATCCCTCCTTAGAAAAATTTCATCCTTGAAATGTTAAGTAAGGAAGTTTCATACTCATCCATTGTCTAAAGAAAAGTAATCTCTAGTAATGTACCTAGTTGTGAAGCTGGTTGCTCAAATATCTCTGGGTATCGCTTCTTCATCTCATCTTCGTGTTCCCATGTAGATTCTTCAACTCCTTTTCGAGTCCACTACACTCGCATGAGGGGTACTTCTTTCATTCGGAGAATCTTCACTATGCGGTCCACAATCTGAACTGCATCTTTTGGATACGTCAGCTATGGTTGCAGCTCTATCTCTCTGATACAGACAACAAGAGAGTTGTTTGGTTGATACTTTTTCTGCGTCGACACATGGAAAACATTACTGCACAACTGATAGGTGAGGCAACAATGCTAGCCTGTAAGACACTAGTCCAATGCGCTCGAACATGTCAAGGGGTCCAATATATTGCAGACGAGTTTCCCTCGTGTCCCAATTTTCATGTTTCCACTTAGTCGAAGGGACCCTACTGGAGAGCGTGATCTCCTAACGCGAAATGAACCGCACATCTGTGCTGATCAGTATAAATTATTCTGCTAGTCCTGAGCTGCCCTCCTTTTCCTACCTGATCCTCATCACTACTTCTTGTGTCTGTTGGATCAACGCTGGTCCAACTACTACTGGAGCTCTTGCCAGTGCCCAACATACCAGGGATCAAAATGGTCTACCATGTGGTGCCTCAAATGGTGCCATTCCTATCATTGTTTGATAGTTGTTGTTGTATGAGAACTCAACTAGAGGTGAGGTGCTCTTCCAACTTCCTCCGAAATCGAAAATACATGCCTGGAGCAAATCCTCCAGGATAAGTATGGTTATCTCAGTCTGCCCATCTGCCTGTGGGTGAAAGGCAATGCTGAGTCTCGATTCAGTGCCCATAGCTACCTGGAAAGCATTCCAAAATCGAGGACATGAACCTCAGATCCCTATTTGATATGATCTGCCACGGTACTCCATGTAGCCTGATTATCTTGTCTCTGTACGGCATTGGCCAAAGTGGTCAGTGGGTAATCAATCCTGATTGGTATGAAATGTGCCCTCTTTGTGAGTCGATCTACTATGACCCATATTGCATCCTTCTAATGGCGGGTCCTAGGTAAACCGACTATAAAATTGTGCGCTATACTCTCCCCTTCCACTTTGGTGCTTCCAATGGCTATAGCGTTCCACTTGGACGTATGTGCTCGGCTATCACTTGTTAGAACACCAAACATCTGGCAACTGTGCCGTATGCCTCTCTCTTCTTTCTGGCCACCAATATGTTCGTTGAACATCGTAGTACATCTTCACTCTACCTGGATGCACTGAGCATCTCGATGTGCGAGCTTCGGTGAAGAATTGTACATCAGAGATCCGGGATACTACTGGAACATTTGGCACAAAAAGTCGACTTTTATGTCTGACTAACTCATCTACATCTCTGGTCAATTCTGGATGTGTTCCCTGCTCCAACCATTGCCTCAACTGTGGGTCTGCTTCTTGTGTAATAATGATGCTGGTCAATCGTGCCATCATTCCAACCAACTGTTTCTAGCCTGTGGTGAACCGAGTCGCTGACACTGTTGCCAATCTTAAAAGTGCGAGACTCCTAGCCTCCAACCTCCTTGCTCAACGTGTCTACACTACATTCACTGCCCCTCGGTGGTTTGTGATGTGTCGATCTCGCGATCTGCTGTCTCCAACCATCTTCATGCTCTGCTGTTCAAATCTTTTTGTGGCTCATATTTCAGGACATTGGTGATCTGTCAAAAGGCGACATAAAAGATCTTCTGAATGGTGACCATGCGAGTCATTAGAGTGCTGCAAATATGATTCTGTTGCGAGTTCTGGAGTGGGTGTGTGGGTAGATTGCGCTCATGCCTATAGCTTCAGCAGGATGCCATAGCTATCTGTGATCGCACGCGTCGAAGCTTACAACCTAAGCCAGATCACACGGGCATGCAGTATTGAGCTGCTAAAGTCCTGGGCGTGCTTCCGAGCAACGTGTGAAGATGAGCCGTAGGGTCAATGTCGCCTTTAGCAATCGTAAACTTTGCTCACCTCAGGTCTCGATCCATCCAAACCATTTCTTCTTCTACCTGGTCAACCGTGTGGGGGCTGCTATGTGAGAAGAAATCTACATCAACCGGCTATAGGTGTCCAGCCGGGCCTAGGGAGCTCTGAACCTTTGTGGAGGTCAGTGGTTGACTGTTCCCACTGCCTGTGCACTACTTGCCAGTTGGTGCTGTTCATCCCATACCACTGCACTACTACCACTACACTGCCTCAATGCTGTTCATCTCTTCTTTTGACGAAAATATACTAGTATGTCATCTACGAGAGACGATCACAAACTGGTCCAAGTATGGACTGAACACTCTGTTCATCAAGTCCATAAATGCTGCTGGGACATTGGTCAATCCAAAAGGCATGACGAAAACTCATAGTGTCCATATCTCGTCCTGAATACAGTTTTCAAAATGTCTTCTACTCTAATCTTCAACTGGTAGTTTCTTGACCTCAAATCATTCTTTGAAAAGAAAACTGCTGAACTCAATTGATCAAATAGATCTTCAATGCAAGGAAGAGGGTATCTATTCTTAATGGTTGCATGGCTGAGCATCCTATAATCAATGCAAAAACGCATGCTTCCATCCTTCTTCCTCATGAATAACATTGGTGCACCGCATGGAGAGACACTCCGTTTGATGAATTCTTGATCCTATAGTGTCTGTAACTGTTCCTTGAGTTCCTTGAGCTCAAGACGTGCCATCCTGTACAGAGCTCTAGAAATTGGTGCTGTTCCAGGCATCAACTTGATGGCAAGGACTACCTCTCTAACAGGAAGCAATCCAGGTAATCTCCTACGGGAATACGACAATGAATTCTCTGACCACTAGAATATGCTTAATGGTCGGCTTGTCCCCTAAACCACACTGTTCAACCAAATCTGTCCAGTTGTCTCACTGCATTCTGATAGGATATCAATCCTTGTTGTCTATCTCTACCTTGACCTTGGAAGAAAAAGCAGTGTCTTCTATGGCAAAAAGTCATTGTATTTCTTCGGCAATCTATCACATCTCCTTGCTTGGACATCCAGTTCATCCCAAAATCAAATCAAATTCTTGTAGCTTGAACAATATCAAATCTACTACCAGTTGTCGCTGTTGAATCTCAATAGGGACATTACGCACACACTCGCTCATAACTATCACACTACTGGTAGGATTGGACTCTAATAGTGAATGTCCTAACTCTTCTATCTTACATCTAGTTGTGTGTGTATACAAAATTAAAGAGTTCGTGCAGCCAGAATCAAATAAGAGTCGCGCAGGTACAAAGCCTACTGGAAGTGTACTAGTCACGACTTCGTGTCCTCAAGTGCCTCTGTCATAGTGGGTGCATACATCCATCGCTAGCTGCTGTTGTGCTGGGGTAAGAGGTGCTACTGGTGGTACTTCCTAATTCCATTTCCTTTGTTGTCTTGAACTAACGGTTACCTATTGTCTACCCCTCTTTTGTCTAGCTTGCCCTTGTAACATCCTGCCCTAACCGGCCGGGGTTACTCAAAAACATAAATGATGTAACAATAACATTCAGGAACATGAATCTTAAAATGGCAAATAAGTCTAGAAATTTATAAGTAATAAAAATAAATCATGTTTTGATAGCACATGACAATACGTAAAATAAATTAACTAGGTGAGTACAAAGTCCCACAGTCTCTGACCATTTCCCATAGCCACATTTATAATACAAGAGAATCAAAGGAAGTCCAATTTATTATCAATTTACCAAACCTAGGTTGGTAAAAAGAACCACCAACCACACTATTAATCCTTAGTCTGAAGCAACTCACCTGCGATCACAAAACCGCGTAGTGATAAAACCACTAAGCCGCATAATTAAATGAAACAAGTCAATATAATCCCTATTATCATTTCTCAAGACTTTTAGTAGTTATGAGCCTATGCTGAGCTCCAATTATGCTGGGAGGGTACCCCATCCAGCTACAATGCCATCCATGCACACACACACTACATGACCCACGGCCTCACCCTCTCGGTATCACAAGTGCATATTGACCCGTCTTGTGCCACTGCACCCTGTCACCCCTTTCGGCATGGGGGCCAATATTTAATCTTTTAGGGGGTGTTGCACTATGTCGAATTGAGTCATTTCATTGACCACGGTTGCCCTCGGTGCATGGTGGTCGGATATGAACTCAAGTCGACCAAGACTCCAACATAGTAATTTTTTAAAGGGTGCGGCCCCATGTCGGACTGAATCAATTCCTTGATCCCGGATTGCACTCGGTGCATGGTTGTAACAACCCGCCCGAACTGCACCGGGTGTTACTTAAAAATATAATTTGTTGTAAACAGAACATTCCAGAACTTGAATTGTAATATTGCAAATAAGTCTAGAATTTGTAAATCATAAAAATAAATCGTGTTAACACAAGAGGGTAAAAAGGAAGTACAATTTATTATCGATTCACCATACCTAGGTTGGTAAAAGAACCACCAACCACACTTCTATTCTTCAGTCCATAGCTGCTCACCTACGGAGGCAATTCCGCATTAGTGATAAAACCACTATGCCGCATAATTAAATGAAACAAGTCAATTAAATGCCTATTATCGTTTCAAGAGTCCCTTGGTTGTTATGAGCCTATGCCAAGGTCGTTATATGCTGGAGGGGTGACAGGGCGCAGTGGTGCAAGAAGGCTCATTATGCACTTGTGATACCGAGAAGGTGAGTCAATGGCAAATATCGGTAACTATAGGCTGTGGGCCACGTAGCGTGTGTGCGTATGCATGGGATGGTAGTTGGATGGGGTGGCCACCCCTCCCAGCATATTAAGAGCTCAGCATAGGCTCATAATCACTAAAAGACTCGTGAAATGATAATTGGGATTATATTGACCTGTTTCATTTAATTATGCGGCTTAGGGGTTTTATCACTAACGTGGGATTGCCTCCGCAGGTGAGCAGCTTTTGACTGAAGAATAGAAGTGTGCTTGGTACTTCTTTTAACAACCTAGGTATGGTGAATTGATAATAACTTGGACTTCCCTTTTATTTTTCTTGTGTTATAATTGTGGTTGTGGGAAACGGTCCGTGATTGTGGGACGGTTATTTTATATATTGTCACATGCTATTAGAACATGATTTATTTTTATGATTTATAAATTATAGACTTATTGTTGTATTACGAATCATGTTCTAGAATGTTATTGTTACATCAATAATATTTTTAGGTAATAGCAGGTCCAGTTTGGGCGGGTTGTTACAGGTGGTATCAGAACACGGTTTCCCACTAGCTCACAAAGTATGACTCAAGTACCTTGTTAAAAAGTCTAATAATTATCTTTCCCCACTGTGTTGTGTTTTGAAATAACAAATTCATTCGCTACTAATAAACCTAAGTCATAACTGAAAAAGAACATATTAATGAACCATGATGGGAAAATTTTCTGAAGTTTCAGATGGCAGGCACTCGTAGACAGTCGAACTGATCTACTCAGTCAAATTCAAACACTGAGAATGTATTGGCCTAGATCCCGACGGCCATACAGGGACTGGTGCAAGCGGGGGAGCGTCCAAACCTACAGCCACCTAGTAGTCCGACAAGTGATGCCGCCAGCTGTTGATGATAGTGACCATTACAATATGGAAAGTTTAGGAAGAATGGAGCTAAGGTATTTATTGGAGGGATCGATCTAATAAAAGGCGGAGAGCTGGATAGACATTACCAAAAAAAGCATTTAGGGTTCTGTCTATGCCTCACCGCCACCAAGTGAGGTTGGGCAACATGCATGCTTCAGAAGGAAGCATCTTATTGGTGGAAATCCATGGAAAAAACCACATTCCATCGACATGAGATTTCTTCCATCACGTGGGCAAAATTTGTGGCAGCTTTCAATGGACAATATTTTCCAGAGCCCGTTGTCCAGAAGAAAGCACTAGGGTTCGTAGTTGTCCATGATTCCTATGGTAGTAGAGTTTCTCGATGTAGTCCTAGGCAAACTTCCCAGGTTACCTCCTAAGTGGGTAGTGGAGTTCGCCATTGACCTCGTACCTGGAATAACACCAATTTCTAAAGCACCATACCGCATGTGTAACACCCCAAATCCGGTCCACACTCGTGAACCGAACCGGCATGTTACCGGCCCCGGTTAGGTCGGCTAACCCGAACCTAACTCATACGGATCCAATCTCGGCGTCTTAAGATGAAGATACAACTCTCAAAGCATGGATGAATACACAAACCCTAACATGGTACTACGTGAATGACATACAAATCGAGTGCACACCAAGACAATCCCGATAAAAATTAATGAAAACTTTGAAATATAACGGATAGAGTTTCCCCTAAAAATGCAATTAGGGGCCACCCTGTCAAATATACATATGCAAATATATATCTAACCATATATCAAATAATTTCATTCATATAAAATATAAAATCTAACATGCTGTAACTTATTTTAAAACTTGGGTCTCAACCCACTCCGCTGCGCAACTCTGATCATATTTTGCATTCTGTTATCGTGTCTTAACATTTCATTCATATCATATCATCATGCTCAAACATTTACTCATAGCATGTGTATAAAATAA
>JAURVB010014753.1:0-15254 GCA_033002965.1 Piper betle | reverse complement strand
TTACCCGACACTACCTCACTTCTCCACCCAGGGAGGCACTCACCCACACTTGATCACTCTTGATCTGATTTGTTCTTCTCTACCTTCACCACCAAATGAAGGTCCCTATTTATAGACTTGGCTTGGACAATTGAGGCATGACCCAATGCTTGATCCTGGACGTTCATCAACACATCAACGAACCAGATTTCACCAAACACGTCACCAACAAGGATGAGTCCAGATCTGCCCTTGACCTTTGAGTTATTTCATCAATGGACCAGAGTAGCCCTGTAACGTCATCCCAAACTCTTGGAGTTCCAATACCCCTGGTGCACCTAGCCCATGTTCCAATCCAACAACTCAGCAGCTCCAGAACACAACGCCGGCTCCCAACTCACTTGGATCCTGATGCCCTCGATCAACCTCAAACTCGGCTTGGTCATGCTGAGTCTCCATTTGATCACGACCGACATGCTCCTGGACTTGCCCATGTTCGGAACCGACTGCACCCGTTGGTTCCCCAATTGCCCGTCAACTATGATGTCTGCTCGGGTAGGTTGTTCCACCACACGAATAACACCGATTATCCTCATTGGGCGCGGGATTATCTAGGGACAACTGCCAAACCCTAGCTCCCGATCGTCCCACCAGCTAAACCTGTGACACCAGCCTTACACCGGTACCCCATGGCGGGCGGAAGCACGATGGCTTTATGGCAACGCTTCGTCGGGACCAAGCTCCTTGGTGAGATCAGCAACTACGTGGCAAGCTTGGCTTCTTCTCCTCTCCTTGGGCGGCTGCAACGACACTGCAAGGCAATGGCCGGCAAGGCTCCTACTGGACTTCCCCTTTCAGTTGGACAGGTTGGTGAAACCACTTTGCAGCAGCAGCAGCGACACTCCAAGGAGGCAAGTAGGGACTCTAGAAGTTTGTAGCAAGGCTCCGGTTGGTCTCCTATGACGTTGGGCATTCGACGACACAAGCACCTCGACAAGGCAAGTGGCAAGGGCTTCACGGCGAGGGCGACAACAGGACTTCAGCACTCCATGGCTCTCCCAGGGCGATTGGCAATGCGGCAAGAGAAGCAGAAAAACGTCGCAAGGCATGAAGCACGACGAGGAGATGAAGGTTTCCTCTTCCTTCTCTTCCTTCCTTACAACAGCAACAGGAGAGACGAAGGGTTCCTCTTCCTTCTCTTCGTTACAACAGCAACATGAGCCTCTCTTCTTATTTCTATTATTATTTTTTAGCACAGAAGCCTCCCCTCTGTTCCTTGATTACGAGCGAGCCGCTTCAACTTCCTTATCTCCTCACACAATCTCGTTACCGCAAATTATGGTCACCCCCATCATATTTGCACGTGGTGCTTTGTACTTTGATCTCACTTGGGGTTGTTATTTCTATTGTTATTTTTTAGCACAGAAGCCTCCCCCTCTGTTCCTTGGATTACGAGCGAGCCGCTTCAACTTCCCTTATCTCCTCACATAATCTCGTTACCGCAAATTATGTTCACCCCCATCATATTTGCACGTGGTGCTTTGTACTTTGATCTCACTTGGGGTTGTTATTTCTATTGTTATTTTTTAGCACAGAAGCCTCCCCCTCTGTTCCTTGATTACGAGCGAGCCGCTTCAACTTCCCTTATCTCCTCACATAATCTCGTTACCGCAAATTATGTTCACCCCCATCATATTTGCATGTGGTGTTTTGTACTTTGATCTCACTTGGGGTTGTTATTTCTATTGTTATTTTTAGCACAGAAGCCTCTCCCCCTTTGTTCCTTGATTACGAGCAAGCCGCTTCAACTTCCCTTATCTCCTCACATAATCTCGTTACCGCAAATTATGTTCACCCCCATCATATTTGCACGTGGTGCTTTGTACTTTGATCTCACTTGGGGTTGTTATTTCTATTGTTATTTTTTAGCACAGAAGCCTCCCCTTTGTTCCTTGATTACGAGCAAGCCGCTTCAACTTCCCTTATCTCCTCACATAATCTCGTTACCGCAAATTATGTTCACCCCCATCATATTTGCACGTGGTGCTTTGTACTTTGATCTCACTTGGGGTTGAATGAGTGAATTTGGTTGAATTAAAGGCGCCTTTGCCGTCTAAAGATATTATATAGGTAAAAAATAAAATAAAATATCAAGAACGAGGAATAAATATCCAAAATTTTTACATAGTTCCTTAAGGTTCAATTCAAATCCCTAAGTCAATCCACTATAAGATTAGTACTCATAATCCACTATTTCTTCTTCGATTTTATACTTACATAAAATAGTGAATTCTGTCATTTTTTTATTTGATCTGTCTTTGATAGCTTTAACTCCAATACCTTAGTTCATCTCTTTTTTATCTTCAAAATTTCAAAATAACCTCACTAATGATTCTGGAGAGTCCAAAAATAGTGGGATAACAAATTTCATCTCGACCCAAGGTCTGGAAGGCCTTCAAGTTATTTTTGAAGTGATAACGGACTAAATCAGACCACTTAAGGTTGTTTTAGAACAAATAAATGGTTGATAGGGAAGTGTGGCGCACGCGCCCTTGCTTTTCTTTTTGTGTGCACCGATATGCGGGTGGTGCATGGTACTCTAGTTCCAATCCGGGTCGTGGATAGGTCATGGACATGGTTTGGCTTTGCATTCACAGTCTGGATTAGTTTGAATCCAATTAGATCGTAGGGTAGAGGGATGTCATTGCAGACATAAATAGGCATAAACGGGTTTGACAAACCCACTTAGGCAGGTGGTGCATCTGGCAACTGACATTTCGGGTGGCTGAGGCTGGCAGCAATTGCCCAAATTGGTGGATCTAGGATCTATGAAGCTTATGGTGGTGATCCGGTGGTTGTAGGTGTCCACAGGTAGCAGCAGTGAGGCTGGGAAGTTTCAGTGAAACTGATCTCTACCGTGACTTTATCGCCATTTTTCGCCAATTCAGATGTTCCACGACCTCAAAACAGTAAGGATCAGCCACCTTTGATGTTGCATGGAGTATGGTCGTCCTCCCCACTTCGCACGCGTTGCCATGAATTCGGCGAGAAGGTGGTCTGTAGTGGATTGTTCCGGCGGCCTGAACTACTGTGATGGAACCCATGATGCTGTCGGCGAAGCACAACCGGCCTATTACCCTCTGAAGCTTCGGCTACAGCATCAATTGCTAGCAGAATGTCACCACTTCTGTCACCTCTTTGCACCCGCTCCCTCATTGCTGTAATTCCGCCACCCACCGGAAAACAGCTAATTCCTTTACCCAATTGCGTTACAGCGCATGGTGGTCGAATCTGGGCTCAGGCTGACCAGGGCTGCCAACAAGGGAAAGTACAACATTTCAAATGATGATATGGACTTGGATATTTCGAACTCGCAGCTGCAACCAATGATCATAATCTGAATGAGAATATAAAATTATACATAAGTATAATTTTATTCGAGTAGGAATGTATGTAACTAAATATCTAATATATATATCATTTCCAAAAATATTAAATATTAAATTATCAACAAATCTAGTGAGATAATCAATTATTCCTGTGACATAATCATTTAAGTCCTACTTCACATTTTAAATTAATTATCTAAATCATAAATAATACCTAACAATTGATAACATAATTATTACTAATAAACAAGTATTTAATTTTCCTTAGCGGTGATAATTATTTAACCCCGATCTTGATAATTTAGTTGACGGTTATAATTTTTTAATCGCTACTATTATTTACAGCAATTTAATTAATTAAGTTGTTCAATTAAATTATTTAAAATAATTTGTATTATTTTAATTCATAAATATTATTAATACAATTATTTTAAATTATTCGACTCAATAAAGTTTCGAACTTTATTTATTTTCATTATGCTATTTAGGTTCGACGCGAGTGATTGCTACTCGACTACAGTTTAATAACCTATTTTATACATTAATGACTCATTATTAAAATAATCACTTTATTTACCTAATATTAAATTTAATATGGTAAAGGTAAAATCTATATTTTATTAATTACTTATAACCCTTTGATTTAATTTAATCGCTTGAATTACGTAGATTAATTATCGACTCGTTTATCATTACCGTATTTTTATTACTCGTGGCGATTTTATACAATCCTTAGTTAGTTTAGTAACTTTACCCATAACCCATTAAAATAATTATTTTTAACGATTTATTACGAGTTTGTATTATTTTTAACTCGAGTCGGTATCGAGTCAACCAGTATTTACAGAATTGCCACCGCCCTTCTTCTTCTTCTTCTTCCCGTCACCATTTTTCTCTGCACCAAAACCAGGCCTTGGCACCACCACTGGTCACGTCCTTATTCAATTCCCCAGCAACCCAATTGAACAACCATCTAAACATCCTAACCAAGCATCAACAACGAATTAAAACCGCCAAAGATGAAGCCTAACGTCCACGTTTTACAGCAGCTATCCAAGGCGAGCTTCCTGCACCCAAAAACCAGTCTTGGCGTCTTCTTCTTCAACCCAAAACCAGATCACTTCCTTCCCTAACTGCTTCCCTCCCCTAGCAATCCAATTGGAAGCCTAAAGCTCGTGCCTTTCAGCAACTATCCACGTCCAACTCTGTTCTGCACCAAGACGCGACTCCTGGCCAGCAGCACCGCCGGGACTGCAAATTGAACTCCTTCCAGCCAGCAGCACCATCGGGAACTCTTCCCTTCTCCCTGCACGACAACCCAACATCCCGGCCAAGCGCTGTGAGCTTGCAGGGCGTGAATCTTGGCTGACAGACTGGTATGGACGCCTGAAAACACCCACAGCGTTGTCCACCCTCCAAACCCCATCCTAGACTCCTAAGACGCTAGAGACTGCAATTCCCTTATCCTAACCCAACTGATTACATAGCATAGAACGTTGATGAAGCAACAGCGCAACAAAATGATCATGAATTGGTGAAACAGCAGCAAGTTTACATGACGCCCATGAGGAGGAAGTAGCAGAACTTTACATGATGATCATGAATTGATGAAGCAATAGAATTTAGCATGGTGATTAAGGAATGCATGAAAACTAAGATTAGGGAGATAGGAAGGTTACCCAAGCAAGGAAGATGCCGGCTCTGGTAAGGAAGAGGAGAAGAAGATGAGAGCGTAATGACGCCCCTCACAATTTATAAAATGAAAAATGACGTCCCTTCACCAAAAATGGCTAGGGTATGTGAAAACACACCAACACCCATATTTTATTCCTTTAACCGGGTAACCGGGTAAAGAATAAAATATTTAACCGAGTAACGGTAGAGAATATAATATAATTAATATTAATTCTCTAACATTCGATCCTTCCCTGCCCGAGTCGAATATATTAATTTTTTTTCCATGGTCTTTACAAATAGTCTAATAATAGAGCCCTCTAGCTGTCCCGACTCTAGCCATCATTCCATGCTCATACCTGCGGAGGCAATTCCGCGTTAATGATAAAACCACTGAGCCACATAATTAAATGAAACAAGTCAATAAAATCACTATTATCGTTTCAAGAGTCTTTTAGTTGTTATGAGCCTATGCCGAGCTTGTTATATGCTGGAAGAGGTGGCCACCCCATCCAGCTACCATCCCATGCATGCGCACACACGCTACGTGGCTCATGACTTGTAGTTACCGATATTTGCCATTGACTCACCCTCTCGGTATCACAAGTGCATAATGAGCCGTATTGCGCCATTGAGCCCTATCACCCTTTTCGGACATGAGGGTAGGTGTTCAATCTTTCCGGGTGTGCTGCCTTGTGCCGAATTGAGTTAACCCCGGTTACGTTCCGGTGCATGGTGGTCAGATACTCAAGTGCATGGTGGTCGAATCGAACTGGGCTCAGGCTGACCAGGGCTGCCAACAATAAAAAATACAACATTTCAAATAATTATACGGACCTGGAATTGTGCTGAGACATCCACAACTACGACACATGATCCAAATATGAAATGTAATTTCTCTAAAGCCAAATGTGCTCACAAGCTATCCAGAGGATGTTTCATTTAACAATAGAACTCTCCTTTATATAGAAAAATATGTGTGGAATTCAAGAAGTCATTATATTAAATTTTATTAATATGTGTGGAATTTAAGAAGTGATTACATTAAATTTTATAGAAAAGAACGTAATCACTCATAACTATATCATTTGTGTGATAATGAAAAGTCAACAACTTACTATTAAGTGAATACGAATGGGTTATAAATGATATTGATTCTGAAGAATTTATTTAATTAAATATTATTTATGATTTGTTTTAAGATTTATAAAACCCTAAATAAAATAACCTAATTATTTTTTTTCAGGGTTTTACACCAATGGTGAGCCTATCTAGATCTGCAACCTCTCATGTCTCCCCTAAAGGAGAACACTCCATGGAGCTTCCTCAAAAAGAAGGCACACCTAATGCATATGTCTAATCACATATTTTATAAACTAGAGATATGGAACACCTTTTGGAAATAAAGAACCAACTCTAAACACAACTTCTTGAGTATTGGAATCTTCAACATTTAGTCTCTTCTTCTATTCCACAAATTCTCATAGAACACCTTGTACCTCTTTGATTATCTTGATGTCTTCGTGACTTCCCAAGTGATTGAAAGCTTTCTCATGGGAGGGATTATCTCCAACAACTTAAAGATACAAAGGCTGTAACCACTCTGAAGAGCTAGTTGCTGAGGCAACTGTGTGACTAATATTGATGTCAGGTTGGAAGCATCGGACAATGATTGTGTTGACATTGTTGATGAGGCAGATGCATTGGGTAGAGTGGCAATTGCAGGAGATTCTTCTTGCAACTCTGCTAAGCTGCATGAAATGTCTTGACTCCAAAGCTGGAACATATAATGATGCTGTAGAAGGTGGATCATGTGATTTTTGTTCAGTTTCTTGGTCATGTTCTCCTTCTGAACAAATGCTAGATGCACGTGGAGAAACTGGCCTTGCTTCCAGTCACTTGAGCTCCGGATCTACCACAAGCTTCTTTGCTGCTTCACCTATGGGTCGGATTAGGATTGTCGTTGCTGATGATGCAAATGTTAGTGTACCTAAAAAAGTGTTGGGCCCTATGGGCCCCTAAAAGAGACTTAAACTTAGAATTGTTGTTACAGATGATGCAAATGTTAGTCCTATGGGCCCTTAAAAGGGACTTGAAACAGGTTTTATAAGTTTTTCTTAATACAAAAGCTAGCTAAATGAATAAGGCTTTCTCAATAACCTATATATAAGTCACCAGTTACCTTTAAAACTGTTGTGTGATTAAATCAACAATTTCCCCCTCAAACATTATACCATATGAATCATTTCCTTCTCACTATATGCTAGGTCCACATGTTATAGTGAAATTCCAGGAGACTCCAATCGGGGTTGCTGACATACCCCATCATACCATCTAAATCATCTCCCCCTCATACATGCTAGGTCCACATGTTATATTGAAGTTCCATGAGACTACAATTAGGGCAAAGACAAACCGAAGCAACACCAAAACCAACCAGGCTTTGATACCATTGTTGGGCCTTATGGACCCCAAAAGGGACTTGCAATAGGTGTCACATGCCACTATTAATCTAAAAGCTAGCTTGTTGGGAATAACCAAACACCTAAATCCTCATTTCAACACATAATTGATTAGAAGTACCAACCAAAATAGACAACACCAATTTTACGTGGGAAAAAGAAATACCAACTTCAGTATGAGGAGCTCGACATTTGACCCAACCTGTTATACGAGGAGGAGGCTACGCGCATTCTCAAGCAGTCTCTGAAGACTCTTTGTAGGAAAGAAGTGCCTTTGGTTAAGGTACTTTGGTGGCGACAGGGTGTTGAGGAGGCCACTTGAGAGCTTGAGGACGAGATGCGGCAGCATTTCCCCAAACTCTTCCCTGATGAGGACGACGACTAGAAGTATTAGCACCCTTCCATTTTTGGTTGAGTGCTATTGTATGTTTTATGTTGTCGTGTGTTTATGCGTGTGTAACTCCATAGGAAACTCCGGGGTGGAATTTTTCTAAGTGGGGGAGGTTGTAAAACCCGGGCTGCCCGTTTGAGGGTTTTTACTGTCGGTTCAATTGTTATCTGAATTTGGTTAATAAGGTCTGACCCTTCATGCCGTGGTTTGTGTATGGTATGATGTAAGTCACCCAGCCTTAGCCTCCTAAGTTTTTGTTGGTAATAGAATACCCATTTACCAGTTTTTACTAGTCAATTTTCAGACTGGTAGCACTCGTTACATTTTTCATGTAATATATCCAGGTATTTTAGATCCTGACTCGACTTTGGTGGGAGGACAGATAAACACTACACACACTTGAGCACAACACAATTATTTACGTTCTTACTTTTATTTATATTCGATATGTTTTGACAAGTATTTAACAATGTCTTCCATTCTCGTGACATTAACAAAGTTGTTTTGATCTATTTTATAGATCGTGTCTTACTAACCAACAATTTTACATATGACTTAATTCGATTATAACATTCTTGATTCGGTTCTTAGGTGAACTAGAATCAGGGTGTTACACCTGTAAAGACCATGAAAAAAAAAAATTTACGCTAACGAGGTCAGGGAAGGACCGAACGTGTTATATTCTTTACTCGGTTAATTCTACCCGGTTAATTATTTACCCATTTTATTATTTACCCGGTTACCCGGTTAAGTGAAATACGGGTGTTTTCACATACCCTAGCCGTCATTTTCATTTTTATAAAATTTGAAAGAGGACGTCATTTTTCACATACGGGTGTAGGGGCGTCTTCCTCACCTTAGCCGCCTAGTTCTCTTCATTCCTTGCCGGTGTTTCTTCCTTGCTTGGGTATCCTTCCTATCTCCCTCTTCTTCATTTTCTTGCATTCATATGTCTTTTTAATTGATAATAAGCTTGATAAACATGAGAATTAAAGTTTGAAATCAACAATAACAACTAAAACTAAACTGGAAAATGGAATTTCGCCATGGCCGACGGGTCTGAAGTTGGGCAATGATAGGCGACTGTAAACAAAGATTTCAAGGCAGCCCTCACACCCCCGACGACCTCTCTGGCTGCTGGGTCGAAGGGTGGCATCGCCTTGTCCTTGGGTTCAGATGGGTGGCAGAATTTTAGTGGTTATGGGCGGAGTTGTAGTGTGCGACGCTGTGGGAGATTCCAGACGTCCAAGGCAGATTGCTGGCCAAAGACTCACGCCTTGCATGCTTGCAGCGCTTGGCCTTGACGCTGGGTTGTCGTGCAGGGAGAAGGGAAGTGTTCCCGGGGTGCTGCTGGCCGGACGGAGTACACCTTACAGTCCCGGCGGTGCTGCTGGCCAGGAGTCCGCGCCTTGGTGCAGAACGGAGTTTGACGTGGGTAGTTGCTGTAAAGCACAAGCTTTATGCTTCCAATTGGATTGGTAGGGAAGGGAGTGAAGGACGTGGTCTGGTTTTGGGTTGAAGAGGAAGATATCAGGCCTGGTTTGGTGCAGGACGTCGCCTTGGATAGCTATTGTAAAACATGGACGTTAGGCTTCATCTTTGCCTGATTTTATGTTGTTGTTGATGTCTTGTTGGGATGTTTATATGGTTGTTCAATTGGGTTGCTGGGGAATTGAAGAAGGACGTGACCAGTGGTGGTGCCAAGGTCGGTTTTGGTGTGTTTTGGTGCAGAGAAAAATGGTGACGGGAAGAAGAAGATGAAGAAGAAGGGCGGTGGCAATTCTGTAAATACTGGTTGACTCGATACCGACTCGAGTTAAAAATAATACGAACTCGTAATAAATCCTTAAAAATAATTATTTTAATGGGTTATGGGTAAAGTTACTAAACTAACTAATGATTGTATGAAATCGCCACGAGTAATAAAAATACGGTAATGATAAAGATCCTAAGCATAGTTAAAGTAATTAAAATAAATAATTAATATTTTTGAATTAAATAATACAAATTATTTTAATAATTTAATTGAACAATTTAAAATAAAGTTTGAAACTTTATTAAGTTGAATAATTTAAAATAATTGTATAATTAATATTTTTGAATTCAAATAATACAAATTATTTAAATAATAATTAAACAATTTAATAAATTAAATTTCTGTAAATAATAGTAGCGATTAAAAATTATAACCGTCAACTAAATCATCAAGATCGGGGTTAAATAATTATCACCGCAAAGGAAAATTAAATACTTGTTTATTAGTAATAATTATTTTATCAACTGTTAGGTATTAATTATGAGTTAGATAATTAATTTAAAATGTAAAGTAGGACTTAAATGATTATATCACGTGAATAATCAATTATCTCACTAGATTTGTTGAAAATTTAATATTTAATATTTTTGAATTGTTACATGATATGTTGTCAAAATTTTAATAATGTATATATATATATATATTAGACATTTAGTTGCATGTATTTCTACTCGAATAAAATTATACTTATGTATAATTTTTGTAACAACCCGCCATTTTTCACGATATTGTGGGCCTTGCTGGCTAGGTGTTACTCAAAATTTAACAAAAACCAACCCTATAACAACCAGTTCTAACCGGACCGGGTGTTACTTAAAAGGATACATGAATAATATGAAAGCAAATAAGTCTAGCATTTCTAACTCAAAAGAACTTATTTTTCAAATGACAATGCATGAAGTAATTATCCCACAGTCTTGGACTGTTTCCCATAGCCACATTTATAACACAAGAAAAGTAAAAAGAAGTCCGTTTATTAACCGTTCACCACCTGCGTTGGTAGAAGAACCACCCTGTCGTCTCTTAGTCTTTAGGTCCAGCTGCTAACCTGCGAAGGCAATTCCGCGTTAGTGATTAACCACTAAGCCGTATAATTAAATAAAACAAGTCCATAAACTCCCTATCATTATCTATAATATTGGCACTTGTGACCATTCCAACATGACCATTTATTAGCTGATGGTTCAGTCCACCATGTCCATTAGTTGGCTGATGGGTCAGTCCACCATGTCCACCTATTGGGTGATGGGTCAGTCCATCATGTACATTCCCGGCTGGCGAGTCCAATCCGCTATGTCCGTTATCGGCTGGTGAGTCCAATCCACCATGTCCATTAGTTGGCTGATGGGTCAATCCACCATGTCCATCTATTGGCTGATGGGTCAGTCCACCATGTCCGTAATTGGCTGGCGAGTCTAATCCGCCATGTCCAATTTATTGGCTGATGGGTCAGTCCATCATGTCCATTACCGGCTGGCGAGTCCAATCCGCCATGTCCGTTATCGGCTGGTGGGTCCAATCCACCATGTCCGTAATTGGCTGGCGAGTCCAATCCGCCATGTCCAATTTATTTGCTGATGGGTCAGTCCATCATGTCCATTACCGGCTGGCGAGTCGAATCCGCCATGTCCGTTATCGGCTGGTGGGTCCAATCCACCATGTTCGTAATTGGTTGGCGAGTCCAATCCACCATGTCCAATTTATTGGCTGATGGGTTAGTCCATCATGTCTATTATATAATTATGAAGGGCGTAGCCCGTGTCACACTGAGTCAATTCCTTGACCCCAGTTGCACTCGGTGCATGGTGGTCGAATCTGGGCTCAGGCTGACTAGGTTATCCACAAGGGAAAATACAACATTTTAAATAATTATACGGACCTGGATATTTCGAACTTGCAGCTGCGACCAATGATCCTAATATGAACGAGGACATAAAATTATACATAAGTATAATTTTATTCGAGTAGAAATGCATGCAACTAAATGACTAATATATATATATCACTATTAAATTTCAACAATATTAAAATTACACTATTCATGTGACATAATCATTTAAATCCTACTTTACATTAATAATCTAGATCATAATTAATACCTAACAAATAATAAAATAATTATCAACTTATACCCAAATATTTAATTACTATTACTAGTATATTTTCCTTCGGTTATAATTTTTTAATCGCTACTATTTCTTACAGCAATTTAATTAATTAAGTTGTTCAATTAAATTATTTAAAATAATTTGTATTATTTTAATTCATAAATATTATTAATACAATTATTTTAAATTATTTGACTCTATAAAGTTTCGAACTTTATTTATTTCCATTATGCTATTTAGGTACGACGCGAGTGATTGCTACCCGACTATAGTTTAATAACCTATTTTCTACATTACTGACTCGTTATTAAAATAATCACTTTATTTACCTAATATTAAATTTAATATGGTAAAGGTAACATCTTTATTTATTAATCACTTATAACCGTCCGATTTAATTTGATCGCTTTTATTACGCCGATTAATTATCGACAGTTTCTCGTTACCGTATTTTTTATTATCTATGTCCATGTCGACTTCATCAAATAACTAATTAGTTTAGTAACTTTACCCTAACCAATTAAAATAATTATCTTTAAAGATTTATTACGTGTTCGTATTATTTTTAACTCGAGTTGCTATCGAGTCAACCCATATTTACAAAACTGCCACCCTCCTCCTCCTCCTTCTTCTTCTTCTTCTTCTTCTTCTTCTTCTCCGTCGCCACTCTTCTCTACACCCAAAACCAGCACCAAAACCAGACCACGCCCTTCTTCTCCGCCCCTTTTCTTGGCACTCAAACCTAGAATCACGTCCTCCCTCAACTTCAACCTTCTCCAGCCAACCAATTGGAAGCCTAAAGTGCGTGTTTTACAGCAGTTAACCAAGACGACCATGTGCTGCACCATGGCGCCCAACTCCTGGCCTGTTCTTCTTCTCCCAGCCTCAAGACCCCTCCTTTCTTGCACCTTGCTCCAATTCATATGTTCCACGACCTCAGGCCGGCCTCAAAACAGTAAGGATCAGCCACCTTTGGACGTTGCATGGAGTATGGTCGTCCTCCCCACTTCTGCACGTCGCTGCCATGAATTCCGGCGAGAAGGTCGTCCGTTATGGACTGTTCCGGCGGACTGAACTGCTGTGAAGGAACCCATTATGCTATCGGCGAAGCACAACCGGTGTTTACCCCTTTGAACATCAATTACAGCACCTATTGCAGCAGAATGTCGCCATTCCATCACCCTTGCAACTCCGCCCATCCACCGCTGCAATTCCGCCACCCACCGGAAACCAGGGACATGGCGAGCCATCCCTTCGACCCAGCAACCAGAGGGGTCGTCGGGGGTGTGAGGGGAAGCCTTGCAAACTTGTTTACAGTTGCCCATATCGCCAACAATTTGCACCCGTCAGCCATGGACGGGATTTCAGTTTTCAAGTTTAGTTTAGTTCTTTTCTTCCTTGTTGATTTTTAACTTTAATCCTCACGATTATAAAGCTTATTATCAAATTAAAATATGCATGTAAAAAAATTAAGAGGGAGATAGGAAGAATACCTAAGCAAAGAAGAAGACACGCCGGCAAGGAAGAGGAGAAGAAAATCCGAATGAAGGCTAGCGTGGAGGACGTCCTTTACAAAATGAAATGACGGCTAGGGTTTGTGGAAACACACTAATACCCGTATTTTATTCCTTTAACCGGGTAATCGGGTAAAGAATAAAATATCTAACCGTGTAGACTTAACCGGGTAGAGAATATAATATAATTAATATTAATTCTCTAACGTTCGATCCTTCCCTGCCCGAGTCAAATATATTAGAAAAAAAGTTTTTTTTCCACGGTCTTTACAATTTTATATTCTCGTTAAGATTAAGATCATTGGTCGCCGCTGTGAGTTTGAAATATCCAATTCCATATACTTATTTGAAATGTTGTATTTTCTCAAACTGGTATAATTATATAAAATGTTGTGTATTTCCCCAAAATGGTATAACTATAAGCAATGTTGTATTTTCCCAAACCGGTAGCCTTGTCGGCACTATTCTCAAAATGAGCTGGGAGACAATTTCTAATCTTAGAATGAGTTGGGAGACCATGACTAATCTCAAAACGAATTGGGAGACCACCTAATCTCAGAATGAGCTGGGAGACAATTTCTAATCTCAGAATTAACTAGGAGACCATGACTAATCTCAAAATGAATTGGGAGACCACCTAATGTCAGAATGAGCTGGGAGAGAATTTCTAATCTCAGAATGAACTGGGACACCATGAGTAATCTCAAAATGATATTGGGAGACCACCTAATCTCAAAACAAGATGGGAGACAATTTTAATCTAAGAATAAACTGGAAGATCATGACTAATCTCAAAATGAATTGGGAGACCACTTAATCTCTGAATGAGCTGGGAGACAATTTTTAATCTCAGCATGAACTGGGAGACTATGACTAATCTAAAAATGATTTGGGAGACCACCTAGTCTCAGAATGAGCTGGGAGATAATTTCTAGTCTCAGAATGTACTGGGAGACCATGACTAATCTCAAAATAAATTGGGAGACCACCTAATCTCAGAATGAGTTGGCAGACGATATGTAATCTCAGAATGACCTGGGAGATGACTTTTACTAATCTCAGAATGACCTGAGAGGCAAATTACTAATCTTAGTATGACCTCAGAAATAATTACTAAAGACTTGTGTTATAATATTAATAAAAACGTGTGAAATGATAAAAGGGACTATATTGACTTGTTGCATTTGTAAAAACCCGGTATATATATATATATATATATATATAAATATATATATTCGATGCGGTGGGGTCGAACGTTGGTATCCATGAATTTGTTTAAATTATTTACCCACTACCCGGTTAATTATTAATTACCCGGTCAAGTGGAAAGTATTAGTTAACCGGTTAAGTATTTTTACCCGGTTAAGTAAACCATACCATTTAACCGTTTAAACTAGTAAAGTGAACCATACCATTTAAGAGGTTGAGTGAAAAGTTAAGTGAACCGTGTTAATTACCCAATTACGCGGTTAAAGGAGAATTTATTGAAATACCAATGGATGATGGGGTGTGAGAATTTATTGAAGGGGTCGTTGAACTTAGGAAATACCAAAGGATGATGGGGTGTGAGAATTTAATGAAGGGGTCGTTGAACCTAGGAAATACCAATGGATGATGGGGTGTGAGAATTTATTGAAGGGGTCGTTGAACTTAGGAAATACCAAAGGATGATGGGGTGTGAGAATTTAATGAAGGGGTCGTTGAACCTAGGAAATACCAATGGATGATGGGCTATGAGAATTTAATGGAGGGAATGGTTGAAGTGTATATATATGTTGGAGGAGGGAGTATTTCATCCCTCATCTCCATCCCAGGCGACCTCCCCATTACTGTATTAGGGTTCACGGGTCATAGTCAGACGTAATCACAAATCAGGTACGTATAAAAAGGCTACGGCCGGGGTGTGTGAGGCACTGGCACT
>JAURVB010014752.1:0-14380 GCA_033002965.1 Piper betle | reverse complement strand
CTTGTCTTTGCTTGCAAGTCATGGCATGCATGTAGGACTCCGTTAGAATCCACTTGTTCCTATTCATGCATTTCATATTTGCATCTCCATCTTGAGACGCCGAGAGTAGATCCAGGTTGGCTTAACCGAATCTAGTAGATTAGCGAACGGTTCTGTCGCCAGTGACATTTCCAGGTCGGTTCACTGGTGAGCCGAAACGGGGTATTACAAGTACAGTATGAAATAATTTGGTTGAAAAAGGTTTTACTCACTATTCATGGATTAATTTATTTTGAAAGGCGACATTTTTTGTTGCTACCATTGTGAATTAATAAATTTTAATCTCATATACCAAATAAAATGATATCTAGAACAATATTGCTTTTAAAAGCATTATTGTGATGTAATTTTATGCCCTCACCCAAAAGGTCTCATTTGTTGAGATATATAATGTTTTTGAAAAAAAAATGATATTTTGTGATAATATTTGAGATGTTGAAGTTACCTTACATAATTGATGTATTCATCAAAACTTGCAATGATTTTACAAATGTATGTTCAGTACCACAAAGAATAGTATGTCAAATGAGACGAATGACTCTCTCACCAAATATTTGCCTCTAGTGCTTAAATAGTATTGAAAGATGAGACGTAGGTACTTGAAATCATGTATGTCACCTCAATAAAAGATTGAGATAAGACTGTTTTAAAAAATTGTCGATGTGGTTTTCCATACTCATAATCTCATATAACTAGATAGGAGACTTAGACAATTGCATCAATTGTAATTGTGTTAGTTGTCTTAGGCTAATTACCTGAGTGGTAATTGGATTTAAATCTATATGGTAATGATAAAAGACATACAATCTATGTGAGTTATATTCAGTATGCATATCTATCTACCATAGCACATGATTCATACCACGTGCATTATTTCAACCAAGAGAGTAGTGAGATAATGATTTATGCTTCTCCACTTAGTGAGATCCTCAAAGCATAGCTACTTTTTAATACCCTTAGTTACTTTCAACTATATCTGAGATGGCGAAATGATATTTTTTTCTTTAGTTTGGTACTTATAGTCATTATAATCCAATGATAAGGGGTATGCCTAGGAAAGTCATCATTTTGTGTATCAAAAGTAATGTGAGTGTGAAAGGGAGGCTATCATTGATTGTATCTAAGTCTAGACCCTTATAAAATCTTGGTGACTCAATAATGTAGATACAAGGAGTGATGTAAACTACTTTGAAGAATATTTGATCTTCACTAATAGTCTAGGATACAACACATACATATAAACTTCTATGTATCTCTATTATGTGCATAGTTTGAACTAACATATTTTGTTGTACTCGCAGATCGTACGACCTACTTCTCGTCTGAAAAACTTTTTTTTTAACACCGTCATGCATTTTCGTGTGCTAATGAGATATTTGATTTGGTGGCGGCTTTGAGTTAGTGACACACCTTTACCCCATTATATATAAGTGGGAGATGTTGACGCATTTTTGTGGAGATGCCCATAAGTGGTGAAACCCACCAAATCAATTATGAAATTAACTTTGACTTAGTCTCACATTGATCAAATATTATATCTTGGCATTTCTCATATTAGTTAATTAGAGATAATGGTGAAAAAACCTGTTAAATAAGAAAATCTTCCCCACATATAACTCTAGAGAAAAGATATATGGTGTTTCAAATATGAGAGGGATGATAGGTTGTGAAGATCAGACTTTTTCTAGTAATCAAGTCTAGACTTGCGTGGTGATTCTTATGAGTCGATCCATTCCGCTGAAAGATAAGTTTTCTATCTTATATATATTTTATCATATATTTAATTTCTTCAAATATAAAGGAGTTGATACTCTATGTGAATGAAAAGATAAACCATAATAGTTTAATTTATTTTTTTTAATTCTATTGTATTTTGATTGGTCGAGTTTCTTATTTTTTACCTAAACATGACTTTTAATTTTTTTATTTATTAAATAGAAAAGAAAAAACATGTAGAAGCAGAATGCCATACCTGCATTTTTATTTTTATTTTTATTTTCATAATATGATTTTCAGCATGAAAACTATCCTAATTTCTATCTTTTAAGTGCTTGTTTGATTCTCAGACAATGAGTTTCTTAGTCTATTTGTAGAACTACAGATCACTTTGATTTTTAAGTGTACTAATTGCACATGATGATACTATTGGAGTAAATTATATTATGAGTTTAAGAACATTAGATTTCGGTATGCTAAGCATAGTTTTAAAAGTTTTCGAGTTGATTCCAGAACTCTCAGAGTCAACTCCACTATATAGTTTGCCAGGTCAAACTTCATACATAACTTCAAAGTGACTGATTTTATAATTGACTTTCCAAGTTAAATAATAACAGTTATCAAAACATATTATCTTTCTTTTATATTAGCTAAATCAACATTTTGAAGTAATATAAATCATATATTTATCAATTTTAAATGTTAAAAGATTAATATATATATATATATATATATATTTCATATAATTATTTATTTATATAATTAAAATTTTAATATAAATAACTCTGAGTAGGTTTAGAATTAGACTCTGAGTTGACTTCACTTTAAACAAGCCAAGTGGAGTCTAAATTTCAAATTTTTAAGCAACGGTGCCAAGTACTCCACTACACATGAAACAGCTCGCAGTCCTATACAAATCTTGTACTTAAGTAATTGTAATGCACCAAAAGCCTAAATCCCACTGATTTTATCTTGTGGTATTGCCCATTGATCATAAACCCGCTGTTTCAAATCTTAATTATGACCTAGGGAATTGCGTCTTATAAACAAGCGGTGCTCAATGTTTTTTTTCTTATATATATTAAGTTCATTTGCGTGTATAACATGCACCATTTACATATAAGTTCAATACTTGTAAATTTCTTCAATCCTAATAACAGTGGAATAACTAGCTACTCTATTGTTCGAAGATTGATAAAAGCGTGGTTTAATCACCTAATCTTTGGGGTCTCAATTTCCACAATTCAAGCATCCTTTCAAAGGTGAGATCATTTGAACAAAAAAAATGGTTAGAATTCGGTGGATTCGATTTTAAATCGAAGTACGGAGACAAAACAGGACAAGCCAGACCCAATAATTTTATGGACGAACTGTATCGAACCATAAGTAAAGGAAATCATAGAATATCAACTTGGTTCAATCTGTTTAACATAATTAAACAACTCAATATCAAAGAAAGAATTCAAAAGCACCCAGGTTCCATCATGTTCCTCCTGAGCTTGCAGCACAAAACCGAACAGTAAAATGGGCACAGGCCTTGGTTTTTGCCAAACCATGGGAGATGGCACGTTGATTGCCCACAGGTTTTGAATGCTCCCGCCCTTGTTGGCTCAATGTATATAATCTTCCCCTCCCCTAGGTATAGTCAAAAGAACTCAAAACCAATTTGGCAAAATCTTCATGCAAACAACACCAGATTGCATCCGCCGAAATAAGCACTTTACAGTACTAGTAACAAAATCGTAACGGAAAACACGACAAATCAAATCCAAGGAAGAAACTACGCAATCACGAAAAAAAAAGAGTAACAGAGCACCACAGACACTTCAATTTTCCTAGATCAGATAGCACACTTACGCAGACGGGAAGACACAATAGAATTACAAAACCAAACCAGCAGATGGACTCAATTCACCAACGTATGAATCATTACAATCAAATTCACAAACACTGGACATCAATAACACCCAAAACTCCCCAAACCAGCACCCAAATCCACTCAAAACCCACAACCCCAGCAAACAAAAACATAAAACCAACCTACCCAGATCGAAATTCAACGGAAGAAAGGGAGAAGCCGGCGTCAAAACGAAGCTACGGTTCAATCACATGGCGCATACATGCCAACACCACACACTAACCTGATAGCCGAATGATCACTCAACTACCAACGAAGGTTGGAAGAAGGCGTGAAGAAGGATGGAGATGAGATGAGGCTCTTGGAGAATTTGTGGGGTGGAATGGTGAACAGCCATGGCTTTTTCCTCCATGGAAGCCGAACGGCAAGTAAGGAAGCTTAGGCCAACGCAGAGGAGGACGACAGTGAAACCGTGGGCCCCGCACTCTATTTTGGTGTTATTACCTATTTAGAACGTGTGGTGTGTGGACTTGAAGTCCCCGGTACACTCTTAATTGATTTTGGGGGCCTTGATATTCTTGAAATAGCGATTGATACCCTCGCATTTGATTGCTTCATATCAAGAAAAGACTTGAAAGAGGTTTAGTAGGATCATTTGTTTATGATATTAAGTGGGCACTTAATGTCTTGCACGCATTTTTTTAATGTTATATTGTATTATAGTGATCAGATCATGATACTAAGTACCCACTTATATACTTTTTTTTTAATGTTATATTGTATTACAGTGATCAGATCATGATACTAAGTACCCACTTATATATGATTTTTTTAACCTATTAATCATACTGATTTTTTATTTGATGACCTAATCTTGTTTTATGTTCTTTAATACATGTGTTCTAAGAAGACACTTGAATCATGCAAGTTTAATAAATTATTGAAGAAAGTATTAATATTATCATTAACTCATGCAGTGAATAATCACGATCTTTGTGAAAATTATGGATTGATAATAATAACTACTTGTTTGAAGCGACGTTCTTAGTCTTTAAAAAGAATATGGTAATCAAAGAAATAAGTTTGTACTTATGACATGCATGTTAGCTTAAGGCATTAGTGGGTGTAAGGATTTATCCTGTATGATTTTGAAGTGGTTATTTACAACTAGATAATTAAAAAGCGTATTAATGACGAGGAATGTATAAAATAAAGCCAAAGTTAAATAGAGGATTTGACGCTAACGAAGAATGGGCTGCCTCGTGCCGACATAACCAATTGTCATCGAGTTTTTCTTTATTCTTAATTGCAACTTATAATATTTCTATGACAAAAATACTTTTTATAATAAAAAATAATATGTTTTTTTAAGAAATTCTATTCTTAAGAATATATTTGATTTGAAAAGTTAATTTTAAGATATAACTATTGTAGATGCGTTATGTATAGTTATATGAAGTAGATAAAATAAAGGTGTGAACCATGCAAGATTGAGGATGCTTATACATATCAACAATAGCTGATATTAGAATGCCAGCATTTTTTAAACCTACCCATCTATTTAAATCATATGATTGTAATTTTTTTGATATTGACAAAATTACATTCATCATTTAATTGTCATTGTAATCCAATAACTGGTATTAAATTTAATTTATATAAAAGTATCAACTCTAATACTAATTATTCTATACAAGATTTATTAAATAAATAAATTAGCTTTCTTTCTATGTATTATAATTTTAAAATAAATATTTTGTCTCGTTAATGTGATGATGTTTATAATTATGATTTTGTAGCCTATGGTTATATATATATGTAAAAGATTAAATACCTTGAGGATGACGGTAAAATTTTTTTGTCATCACCCTTAATCTGGGCCGTCTGATTATATCAGACACCCCAAATTTATTATAGAGGCGACTAGGCCAACCATAGTGTATGTAACACCCCAAATCCGGTTCACGCTCGTGAACCGAACCGGCATGTTACAGGCCCCGGTTAGGTCGGCTAACCCGAACCTAACTCATGTGGATCCAATCTCGGCGTCTTAAGATGAAGATACGATCCATCATGAATGAATAAATACGCAAAATCCTAACATGGTACTACATGAATGACATGCAATTCAAAATACACACCAATACAATTACGATCAAAATTCATGAAATTATAAAACAGACAGGGGTCTCCCCTAAAAGTGCGATTAGGGTCCACCCTGTCAAAATAATATATACAAGTATATAAGCATATATCAACAATTTCATTACACACAATCTGATATACTATAAGCTCATTCTGGAACTTGGGTCCTAACCCATCATACTTTTGCTGCGCTACTCTGATCATTTCATTTCATATCATTATCATGCCTCAAACATTTAATCATAGTCATGTTTATTAAACAATAACATAATACATACAACATTAAACATTCAGATCACCTAACATGTGTGTGCAGAAGACCTCATTGCTCCTCCGTCCAAGCTGGCTCATCCATCTCGTGCTTATCACCTACATATATATAAGAAAAACGTCAGTAACAAGCGTTACTGGTCCGGAAAATAAAATAACTATAACAAACTGGCTATGAGAGCAAACTCTCATATGAAAGAAAACCATCATACTTCCTCGAGAACACTCTGAAGGGCACTACTGAGGAGCCACTGGGCTGCAGACCCGGTAGCATCCCGAACTTACTGCTCTGCTGCTGGTACTGTGCTACTCTCAGCACTTCTTTTTCAGTACTTCTCGTGAAACTTTATCCTAAGCCCTCTCCTTACCTCCATATTTCTCCTGGCCTTGAGCACGAAGGCCGAGTACTCTCAGGCAGTCGCCTTTAGTACCCTTTGAACCACAAGTCCGGACATGCGCTGTACTAAACAGTACCCGTAAACCTCCACGTTCTCCGGGTGTGAGGAACTCAAACGCGGAGTTGTCAGGATCCCTCGGGAATGGAACAGTCCGCTGGCACTAATCCAGAGCCCGCTTTGACTGTCACGGCATCCTCTGCATGGTACGTGCAGTCGGTTTCTCCATCTCTCGTCTCACTGAAAACTCGATAAAACTATATATATAGGCCTGGGAAGGGATTCATATAATAGGCCCGAAGGCAACTTGTGGTGGATCTTGTTTTCGAAATCATCCTCGAGGGATCTCATCCTCGAGGGGTTATTAATCCGGAAATATTCGATTAAATGGCCCGAGTTAAGTGGGATCCAATAAAACGCCACTTAACCCGCCCTGCAATAATAAAATAAACATACAATGGAAGAGCGTAAAACAAGACGAGTCCTAAACGGACCTGGTAGAAGCTCCAAGCGTGTCATCGCGCCTAGGCGGCGAGCTCATACTCCGTACCTACACATCAAAACTAAATACTAACGCCCGCTAACTAAATGATGCATCAAATCCGACATGACCATCACACCGCAATACAAACATCAACCACAATCAATAATCATAATATGAAAATAATTCTAACTCATCCTATTCCTACCAATTTTATTGTATTTTTCCTAAGTTACATTACTCGATTAGCATGCTCAACTTACTTACTTCATTAGATCACTTAACCTCCATGAACTATCAATCACATCATGTAACTTCATTCATAATCTGACATTCATCATGCTAATTAATCAACCCTAGCATGCTATGCTAACAATTATCATCAATTTTAAATAAATCAATCGGAGGTAATTATACCTCACGTCGTCGGCAATCGGCGACGGCTAGGGTTCCGTCGCGCGTCTCGGAGCTCAAATTCGGCGCTCATCGGCGTCCGAAGCTCGATCGGGCACCACTGGGTGAGCCCCGCGGAAGATCCGGTGAATTCCGGCGAATTCCAGGAATTCCGATTTTCCGGCGGTTTTCCGGCAGCTGCTGGCGGTTTTCCGGCGACTTCCGGTGGTTTTCCGGCGACAATCGCCGGAGGCCTCTACTGGTCGGAAAAGGGTCGTGTTGGGTACCCTCGGAACCGGCTCGGCGAGCCCGACTCATCTACGAGGTTGACGCGGCCAACGGAGGTGGCGGCTCGCCGGAAAATGCATAAAACAGAGCGGCGGCGATGGGTCGCTAAATCCGGCCGGCCACGGTGGCGACGGCCTCCGTTCCAGTCGGGGAAGGCAGCTGAGGGGTCGAGGACGTCGAGCCGACCACCTGATCGTGGTGGCGACGGTCGGCGGCGGCGCGATCGGCGACGCGACCAAAACCTTGCCGCGGCGCTACGCACGGCGATTCCGGCGTCACGGCGGCCCGATTGGGGCCGGACTTGGTCGGGGTAGCATGGCGACGCCGTGGCTGGGCCGGGCGGCGTCGAACGGCGGCCAGGTGGCGTCGGCCGTGGCGGCGGTGGCGCGCGAACAGGGGCGGCGCGCGGCAACGTTTTGGGGAAGAAAAGGTCGGGGAAGAGGAAGAAAAGGGCTGGTGGCAGTTTCGTAAATAATACTTGACTCGTCTCCGGCTCGAGTCAAGTATAATAACTAAGTCGTATTAAATCCTAAAAAAATTCATAAAAATCAGGAAAAATCCCGTAAAATCAAACAACACCAAACATCGTAATGATATGCTCTAGAATTATCAACCCACCCAAACTGCCCGTAACGCATCCTAACGCGGTAAGCGGCCTAAGACTAATTCTACGATCCACTATATATAAAACTAAAATTAAAAAAAAACTAACTGGCATACTCTCATATATCTGATAACTCATTCTGTTCTGCTGTGTTCATGACGTTATCATCATATACTTGGGTACGCATGACCCTCATAGCTCATACACGCGACCGGCGTCGGCTCGGTACACGTGTCCTGAAACTGACTCAACTCGAAAAATAACGGTCGACCCGACCGGTTCTGAATATAAAACCCTAACTCGAATCGTGGGTTTTACAGTGTAGGTGCAACGGAGGGCAGTGGTGACGAGGTTGTCGAGCCGGTTGAGAACATCGCCAAGGCAAGTCAGAGGTATGTGGGCGGAGAGCAGCGACACTGCAAGCGAAGGGCATGGGCGGGGAGGAGGTAGGGATGCAGCACCACATGCGCGGGCACGGTGGAGGCTGCGGCATCGCGGGCGGACAACTAGGGCGGGGAGAAGGAAGGGCGGCGGCACGGCAAACTCCACGAGCAGGGGCTTGGGTAGGTAGAGAGTGTAGGCAAGGAAGAAAAAGGGCGATGACATCGCGGGGGTGGGTGCGGCGGGGGAAGAAGGGCGGTGACACATAGGTATGGGCACAATGAGGGAGGCACTATTATAATTGAAGGTGACAGTGTGGATAGTAATAATAAGATTTTTTAAAAAAATATTAATTTAAGTCGTTTAATATAATCAAACAGCTCATATTTAAGGTAACGATAGGTAATTTGGGCATCTAATATATATATATATATATATTATTTATATTTGTACGAAGGGTAATTGATCAATTTTTATGAGGGGCAAAAGTGGGAGTTTAGCCCAATAATTGAAGCCGGTGACGATGGAATCAGCCAATGAATATGAAAAAAAACCATCTCAAATGCGCGCATGCATACATGAGACCAGCCGACTTTTTTTGTTTTGCCCCCGCAAAAGTTCATCATTACCATCAAACCCATGCCCCACCAATAAGAATTTATTAATTAATTAATTAAGAAAAATAAAGGCCCTCTCCTATGCTGTCGTTTGCAAAATTTAGGACGACAATCACTTCCTGTGGCCCGGAACACGGGTGGACCCAAAAGTTAGAAGATTGTGTCCCCATCCATGTGAGGCCTTTTATATTTAATTAACGATGAAGATGATTTTTGTTTAACAAAAATGATAATTAATTAAATATATAAATAAATAAATTATTATCAATAATATCAAAATTATTTATTCGTTTATATATACATATAGGGCGCTACCCTGCGCCAAAGGCAGAGTAGCGCCCCTGTGCCTCAAAATAATATGGGCCGTCCGATTACGATCGAATGGCCCAGATTTGATAAAAAAAAATTTTTTTCCACACCCCCTCCTTCGCCGGCGGCCGGGATCCGGCCGCGGCCAGCCGGGCAGGGGGTGGGCGAGGTGGGGCGAGGGCGGCGTGGGTGGGCGGAGGAGAAGGGGGAGGGCGGCGTCCAGGATCTGGCCGCGGCCGGGCGGGGAGGGCGAGGTGGGGCGAGGGCCTCCCTACCCACGCCGCCCTCCCCTTCTCCTCCGCCCACCCACGCCGCCCTCGCCCCGCTCGCCCATCCCCGCCTGGCCGGCCGTGGCCGGATCCCGGACGCCGTCCTCCCCTTCTCCTCCGCCCACCCACGCCGCCCTCGCCCCGCCTCGCCCACCCCCTGCCCGGCCGACTGCAGCCGGATCCCGGACGCCGCCCTCCCCCTTCTCCTTCGCCCACCCACGCCGCCCTCGCCCCGCCTCGCCCACCCCCACCCTGCCGGCCGCCCTCCCCCTTCTCGTCCGCCCACCAACGCCGCCCTCGCCCTGCCTCGCCCACCCCCGCCCGGCTGGCCGCGGCCGGATCCCGGCCGCCGGCGAAGGAGGGGGTGATAGAAAATTTTTTTTTATCAAATCTGGGCCATTCGATCATAATTGGACGGCCCAGATTATCCTGGCGTCAGGTAAGGGTTTCCTGCCTCTGGCACAGGAAACCTTTACCCATATATATATATATATATAATGTTGTTGCACTGTAGTTTTTTGCAGCGTACGGCCTATGGGCCGTTAGATGAAAATTTAATAGCCCATGGGCCTCAAGTCCACAGCCCAACCCTCCGCACCCGCCTAACTCGTCCGACCCGCCCGCCTGACCTCGTCGCTCGCCCTGACCCCCACCCCCCTCCCTCCCCCACCGCCGCGGCTTCCCTGGCAAGTGTCGCCCGCCCGACCCTACCCGCGGCCCTATGCCCGACCCCCCCACCACAACCAACCAACCCCACCACCGCGTTGCGGCTCGCCCCAAGCTGCGGTGACCCCTCCTCCCCCGCCCGCCCCCTGCAGTGGCCCCCAAGCCGCCTGCCCCTCCAACGCGGCCAGGTGGGGTTGGGCATGCAGCGTTGTTGGGCGGGCTGCGTCGGGCGGGTGGTGGGTTCGGGCGTGCAGGCAAATCGGACAGGTTAAGCGGGTCGGTGGTAGGGTTGTGGATTTAAGGCCCATACGTTATTGGATTTTCATCCAACGGCTTACGGGTTATACGTTACAATGCGTTGCAAAAGGGCTGCAGTGCATTACAGCCGCCCTTATATATATATATATATAAAAGGAAAAAATGTGTAAAATCACAAATATCAGTGGGACAGCAGGTTGGTGGTTCATACGAAGGTGGTGGCGTATACATGGTATACGTACAGGGAGGGCTCTTTAATATAGGGTCTCATGAATTTTTATTTAGTATAATTTCATTTAATGATTTTATATAATTCCTTCATAATCAATTAATGACTATTAAAAATGGTAAAAGATAAATTTGCTGCTATTTTTAACATGGTAGAAAAACAATGAGATCCCGCCTCTAAGTGGAGTTACTTTATGCTTTTGCTTTGATGCTTCAATCAGCTTCTACCTTACAATTAGTTTATAAATTCCATGACTTTTGAAAGAAAAGGATGATATAAAGATGGAGACACACAACACACGTCGTCCACTTACTTAAAAGTTAGAAGCCAAAACAAAAGGCGCTTAGTCACCAGCTTTACCAGCCTTTATTATATTTGTGCATGGTTGTGGACAAAGCTTGAACTCACTGCCATTGAGCATCGGATGCATATGCGAGTGCAAAGCCTTAAAAGCTAAGCAAAGCAAAAAGAGAATCAAAGGATATGCATTAACAGCTTTTGATCTTTATGCATGCATGCATTTTTTTCAGAGCGCTCGATATATTGGTCTTTAAGAACCAATTTATTCACCGGTGTACTGGAATTTAGAAAATATTTGACAAAGCGAAGAAAAGGAGTTGGATCCCAATGTGGATATCAGTGCATTAAACCGGTTGCTTTATCTTTTAAGAAAGCAGCTGAAGCTGCCAAAGTAGATAACATGTCAGACTCATTGAGGCTGCCTAGTTGCCTTCCTTTAATCTGTTTTGCAAAGGAGTGTGATTTTTTATTTGCTAGCTCTTAGAAGAACTCTTTTTTCTTGGGCTATAATTAGTCCACACAATAAGAGAAAGTGAGAAAAATAAATGGGCCTTTTCTCCTTGTACAATGGAGCGAGAGCAGTAAGAAGTTCATATATGGGACAAACATGTGTAGCTCTATTGAATGAGTCCATCATTTGTTGTACAAGGCCCAGACTGGGACAACGCAGTATCTCTATTCACACGTAGTCGTCTCTAAACAGCCCACCGACCTAGACTTTCCAGAAGTCCTGTTCCCCCAAAAAGGCAATCGTTTTTTGTACCCCGATTGGCTACTTTTTTGGGGAACTGTCTCCGACATCTGACAGGGCCGTGAGCCCATTACCATATTACCCCTCACTGCACTGGACCGGCAAAGACAGCGGTCGGTCAGCCAAGACAGGAGGTGGGAGGATAGCATCAGTATCTATAAACACTTACGGTTTCATTATTTGTTTGAAAAAAGTCTGTTCCTTCGACGGACTCACCGCGTTCGGCTCGTACAAAGCATGGCTAGATTGATCGGTTGTGCCGCGCGACTTTCTCTCGATGACAGCAGTCCTGAAGACTTCATCAGCGATGTTCATCGTTAGGGCAAACGATGCAGTAGACTGAAGTGGTGATTGCCACGAAAGTTAGTAAATCAATTCTATGTCTTGAGCATAGTATAGGAACACATCTACTAAATGCCTTAAGCCCCCGCCTCCTCCTGCTCATAGCTGTTGAATCCCTCCCTGCTATTTCAGTTGCTCATTCAATCCTGTTTCATAATAATAATAATAATTATTATTATAATTATTAAAATCGCGAAAGATTGAATCAAATAAACACTCGTTCTTGATTTTTTTTGTTTTGTTTTGTTTTGTTTTGGGGATTGGGAGATCCATCGATGGAATAACAAGGCCCGCATTAGAGGTTTCTCCTATCAGGTTTTGTATTTGATCGATCTCACTTCACCGTCTTCTTTGATTCCGTTATTCTGCATTGTTTTTAGCATGTATGTAGTGATTCTTGCTGTTGCATTTACTGTTCTTGGTTTGTTGTTTTTTGTGGTGAATATATTAGTGCTTACTCGGAGTTATTATCACCATTCTCGTCTCGCATTTGCGAAGCATGGATCTTGTTCTTTATATCTCAGTGCATTTCTGAATCCACCCAGTTTGGCAATGTCATTTGATCATTGTAATATGCAGTGCTCGGTGTTGAATATTTATTTGCGAGTGAGCTGGATTGGTATCTAGGTTTTTTGTTCTCTCTTTTTAAGTGGATTGGTTGAAGTGATTGTTTGTTGCTGATTGTGGGGTATTTTTGGCATCATTCTTTACCGAATAGAAACGATGATAATCACTTCGGACAGTAGATGCGTAAAGTGCAGGGATTCTAATGCATCACAACGATTTGGTTATTTTTTTAGAAATATGCAACATGCTGATCGGTTGAAGGCTAGCAGGGTTGCTTACGAACTGACAAAATCCATCCATCCCTTCTTGTTTTGCATCATATATCTCATTTCCCGGCGTCCACCTGTTACTTGCAGACTTGCGGCCACCTTCGTGTTAAGAGAAAGAAGCATTTATATATCTATCGAAATAAATATTCTGTACATTTGGTCATGAAGATGAGTGTAATCCTTTTAAGTAGAAAAACGAAGTTAGTTCAAACCACATAGGATGACACATTGATGAATCAACTAATATCCTCATGGACTAAACCTAGGGTTTTCCGTGTTAAGACTTTGATATCCCTTAAATTAATCATACATCTAATACCTACTATGGTAAGATTTAATATGTTAGTGAGAATTATGTTTATAATCTTTAACTTGACTAACTATTTTTTAAGAAATAACTACGCCTACAGGCTGCACTTAGTCTAGATTATTACAGGTTTTGTATTAAATAGTGGGCTGAACTGGATGTTGGCTAGGCCCCCGGTGAGACCCAAGATTGAACGTGGGCCATGCCACAAGCCATAGGCCAAGGTTTGGAATTTCGAAGATGAAATTTCTTCATGGGTAGATTGTAATATCTTGGAAATTAATCTCATATTTAATACTTAATAATGTAAGATTTAATATATTAATGAGAATAGTGCTTACAATCTTAAATTTAGTTAATTACTTTTAAAGAAATGACTGACCTGTTAGTTGATATTACGAGAACCAAAACTTTACTCTCTCATTAATTAACCCAATCATGGCTATCAGCCTAACTGACCAAAAAATAAGCTAAGATTGAGATGACTAAACCAAATCAACAATTGCAACATCTTGTGAACTTGTAGTAGAGTCCTGCCAAATGTGATGGAGAAATTTTGTCGAAATATTATCTTGTTTACTTTGTTTCTATTTTCTATCTTTTGGTGAAAGATTGATTTAGCTTATCGCTTTGATGGGAAATGCAGGTTATATGCCATCTGATCTATATAACCTGAATTCTGCATATGGCACTGGAGATGAACTTAAAAATTGCATTGATGAAATGCATGCACAAGACCTTTTGGAACTTTTTTAATATCAATTTTTTCTATTTTAAAATTAAAGCTGTGAATTAGTCGAAGAACACTAAGCATGAAATGGTTTTTCTGAAAATGACGGTCATGAGTAGCCTATAATTGTTAAGCATATTCAGCTGGAATTTTATTCTTAGAGTTGCCTGCGGACTATCTCATGTAAAGACCTTGT
>JAURVB010014751.1:0-42571 GCA_033002965.1 Piper betle | reverse complement strand
TTGTTAGGATACAAAAAAATAGAGCGCAAGGACAAAATTCATATGAACATGAGGCAGGCGTTTTGGATAACCAAAAATAGCCTCATAATAAAGCCAACGATGTCGACTATGAGAGATTAGTTGCTGGACAGAAGAAGTTTTCCCCTCTGAATCGAACTTTGTTTCTTGTACTCCAAATAGAATCCAACATGATAAGAGCCCTGAGGAGGAAAGCATTACAAGAGTGGGAATGGTTCTCTGCCCATCGAAGCAAGTAACAAACATGCTGCTTAGTCGTCATTGAGGACCACGAGAAGGTATAAAAGCCAAACATAGTAAACCATTTAGAGCGAGCCATGTGACAGAAAATAAAGAGGCGAGTAACATCCACCTCCGCAATATGACAAAAGGAACATAAGGATGAAGAGATATAACAAGCTCTAAGGGAGAATTGCCTGATGGAGAGTGTAGCAAATGACAAGCGTCATTCACAAAAATACAACAAGCCTTGCCAGTTGCCACCATATTCCCCTAAAAGAAATAAAAAGTTACTGTGAATTTTTTATTGTAGAGAAGCATGTTTATTGATCAAGGCAGCTTAGTGATCAACATTGTAGAGAGGGTCTAGTAGTAGACAACAACTCTGCCTTTCCGTGGCGTCTCAAGTGGTTGACTAATAAGAAAAGAAATTTGTTAAAGCATTTCATACGACTAATGATAAGAAATAAGTGACATCTTCCATTACAGAGTCGTTAACATATAAAATTGGTAACAATGTTACAAATAATACAACATATCTACCTGCTTCTTTGAACTTGAAGACTTGCCTCATGAGACATCATAAGAACACTGTCAAAAGATGTTTAGTTAGAAGCCAAAGATAAAATAAAAATGCCCATTTAAAAAAATATCAAATGCAAGATATTGAAGTCATAAACCTTGCCAGAACATTCTCTAGGACGCTTTTCTCCATGCCAGCCAATCAAGGTGCGATTAGGTGCAATTGTATCTGTTTCTTGGACAATCCAATTATCTTAACATACTAAGTTTCCATTGTAAATTAAAAATAACAGCAAACTAAATTGAATAAATTTCATACATATATAAAAAATGCTAATCATTATGAAGTTAAAAAAAATGGCCTAGTACTCAAATTTGGCCCACACATGCAGTACGAACAAAAAAATGAAGAGAACGACTTGATTCCAAAGAACTAAACATTTTTCAATAGAAGGTACCGTCAACAGATCAACCATTTCGTCTAAAATCTCAATAAGTAAAACATTTAGGCAGCCTATTGTCAAGAACGTTGACTTGGTGATTTTCTACACTGATCGCAACCAGAGCAAGGGAACGTAGGTGACAGCCATATGATGGCATTCCCTGAATCAACAATCAGAGCAAACTCATGGGGAGGAGTCCCAAACCAAAGACAGTCGTGCAATACCTAACTCACTGGTGTGCATCCATCTTTTTAAGCCATAAGGACCCTTAAATAGAAGTCAATTGCAATTAAAAATAAAAATCAATAACTACCCATGTCCCAGAATACAATATAAAAAGCGATGAAAAAGATCATGCATATGATATGAAAAAATGCAAGACAAACCTCTCCATGAAGTCTCAATGAGTAATCCACCACAAGTCGGCATAAACTCAAAGGGCGCCAAATGGAAATACGAACATAATACCAAACGATAACAATTTTGGTTCAGTAATTTTGAATAAAACAGAGAATACAACTCTTGTTAATTAGAAGCTCCATTTTTGCCGCATCCTTAAGTTAAACTTCACATGAACCCTATATTTTACCAATATTTGTACCGTAAATAGTGCTCCCACGCATCTTATATTCTTCCTCAGACTAAGAAATATAGCATGACCAATCATTGAGGAAAAAGAAAATATGAAAAAGCCGATACGCATTAACGAGGAAACATGATACAACAGAAAAAGCAAACATTCTCACCTTGGATTGGCATATGCTAGAGTAGTTTATGAAGGAAGCACCTTCCCGAAGCACACTCATGACAACATCATACGCACCCAAATGAAGACTTTTGGCAAATGGGATATGGTCTTACCAAAAATTATATCTGAATTTAATTGCACCAAAAATTGAAATATCAAATTCTCACCATTTGAATTTAAAACGTATGTTACCAAGAGAAAACATACCTTAGAGCACAAAAGGGCTCCACTCAGATCTCCTGCCTCTAAGTAAAGGCTAGAAAGATTTGACCAAGCAATTGCAAATGTTGATTGAATACCCAGAGCTTTTGCATAGCATTTATAAAACCCGTGGCTATTTGCTTAAGGGTTTTCGAGTCGGTTCAATCATTACCTAAATAAGGTTGACAGGTTCTGACCCTTCTCATCATGATCCGTGTATGGTATAGTATGTGGTTGTCCTACTCTAGCCTCCTTCGGTTTTGATACCCTCGTTGGACACCACATACCCGACCTTTTTATACTTGGTCCAGTCGAGTTGTGTCTAATTAGAGGTTATGAAGGAGTCCCTCACATGTCTAGAGTGTGTTTGTTGTATGTTGGTAACCACCCTCTCCGTCGATCTTAGCCTTTGCGATACCATTTTCAAGGTTACCAGTTCGCCTTAGGATGAAAACCCTAAGTGCACGAATTATGAGTCTGGCGCAAAGGCGCTTCCCTAGCACCCTTGTGCCAGCACATGGTTTCAAGTTTGGGCACAAAGGAGCTGTACCAGTGTCATTGCACCCAGTGATTTGAAATTCCCTTCTCTTTTTTGGGCAGCGCAAAGGTGCTACCCACAACTTCATCCCTTCGGTTTGACCTAAGTTAGTGTGTGGCCTGGTTCATGTAACTGGCTTACGTGTCTTATTTCCAGCTTTCTGTGGTCCCCAGCTTGCTAGAGTATAGCGCAAAGGTGCTGCCACAATGCCCTTGCGCTGGCCAGAAATTTGGCTATAAATGGTAGCCGATATCCAAGTTTTCCACCCCTTTTGCTCTGAGTTTCCCTTGGATTCTCACGCCTTCCCCTTCTTCCCAAACGTTTCTAGCCTCTCCTAAGCTCCTCCTAACCTAGCCTATCTACATAGGGTTGTAGGTCTTGGGGTAAAAAGCACCAAGAGACCTACCCTTAGTCTCCTTTGAAGTAAAGATCTCATCTTTGACCTCTCTACCGGTTGTATGTTGCTGCTTTCTTGATTATATATTTATTTACATTTTTATGATATTGTTTCCATGTAAATAAGCTTGTTTGGAGTGCATAGAATTTGGAATAACTGCATTTGGCCTTGTATAAAAATAGTTGTGCATGTTTAAGTGTACTGTTATCATGTATATGCATTGTTTCACTATAAAAATTATATCTTGGGTTGTAGACATCTATTTGTATTATTCTTGTTTTGTTGCACTCATCACTGTTAGATCTACACTTTTTATGATGTACACGCCGCCTGATATAATGTCTATATGCATGTAAAGGAGCTAAATTTAGCAAAAGAAGGCATCTTTCATGGTCCCTGTGACCTGACCACCTCTTTCCCAATTTTTACTCCCTATGGTGGTTAGCTTTTGAGATCAATCTTTTACATGGTGTTAGATCCTTGTGTTGGCATTTCCTGAAAAATTACCTCACTAAACAAACCACTTAAATGGCATGAACAAAACCCCTAATTGTGTGATATGCTTGTTGTCACGTATGTCTATTTTGTTGTGCTCTAAGATTTTACTCCATGGTGAGTTACCTAAAAGTTGTTAATAAAATCTTTAAAAATTACATAAGTACACAATAATTGTATAATGTAGATGTGTAAGTTTTTGGATTAAATAAAAAGCATATAAGTGGCTATATTAGTCAGTGTTATAAAATGTGTAGGAATGTAGCGTGAAACTCTAGTTCCTTGATTATAGGCATAAAATATGAAACCATAGTCAAATTGTGATAGAATTATATGAAATTTCTTCCAAGCCTTAGGCTGTATCCTAGTATCATCATATCCAAAATTGGGAGAATTTATCCTAGTTGATCACAATTTATGATTTTCCCAAGCCCAATAGGTCCACCCAAGTGCAGAAACAGCGTGACCAATGCCTTCCACTCCTGAGCCCACTCAAGCCCATATCCTTGAGTTTGGACTTGAAAGTTTACTGGGCTTAAAAAATGGTGTTGGCTACCTAGGATAGTTGACCCAGGCCCATTTGGAATCTCCAAACTTGTGAATGACCCTTAGCAAAATTGGTGTGCGGCTTAAGAGCATTATTCCAGCACCTTAGCTTGTCTTTAATGGGCCTTATTTACCATGTTGGCCCATGGGCCAACACTTAGTAAAATTTCCACCAAAGACTTAGAGTGTTAGGGCCTATTGGTCTGAATTTTATCCCATTTGGACATCGTTTGACCTATCCAAAAAATCGTCCAGTAAAGCTAGTTTAATTAAACCCTGGAAATTGGATTTCTCCAACTGAGTGTACATGAAACCCTAAACCATAATTAAGTCACCTAATGAGGTTGAACACTTCATTAAACATATAATTAAAATAATTAAGTGTCTTATATGTTGTGCATGTGTGGAGACTTTACCTCGATATGTGTACTAATGTGATGATCAGAGTCTGATTCGGTTCCATCTTTGTATTAGGATATGTGGGGTGAGCTCGTCAATTTAGGGCACAGAGCTTCACTCATCCAACTCTGTAAGACTTTTTTGCTTCTCGTTTACTTGACTCCTTAAGTCGAGTTTATTTGTGTTTTAGACGTAGGATAGCAGCGACCTCATTTTATCGGGCTATTTGGCCGTATTTCTCCCAAGTTTAATAAAACTTCAAGGCTGAGATCTTTTGACAGTTGTCAAAAAATAAGATTTAGATAGATATTATACAAGCCCCTACCCAAGCCTACTATGTGTATGCATGTGCAGGTTTACGATAAGAGTGATATGTATGGGCATTATAAATTGCACTAGCTACTTCAAACGAAGAATATTTTCAGAAATTGTGGCACCAACTTAACCTTTCATTTGCCACTTGAGTACTGTAACCGGAGTTATATGGAGGTTTTGAGGGTGTAAACTATTTGTATAAGTATAAATATTAGTCGTATATGCGTGCCGACATTTTAAGTAAGTTATTTTGCTTACCGCTCATGTGAGGCTTTCGAAGTTTTATAAGTTACCATAGGTAATGAAATACTCATTTGTTAGTATTGTTTTACCGGTAGTCAAATTTATTTGATTACTGACGTGTTTCCCTATTTATATATAGGTGAGATCCCTTGGCGTTGGTCGGCTTAGGTGCGTGGATTAAAAGGCTCGGTGGTGGTGGCGGGGCCTGTGTTTATGTTTATGTATTGAACCTTTGTGGATGATTATATCATGGGCATGAACCCTAAACTTATTATGTACTTTGTACGTTTAGATTAAGTTATATGATATGTTGGTTGCACACGTGTATTTACTTATTATTTTATTATTATGAAGCTGATAAACTTTGGGGTGAAGGCTAACTATTGTCTGTAGGGTGTATAAGCCCCAAAGTTTCGAACCATGACAAGGAGCGAATCCACGTATATAAAAAATATTTGGTTATAGTTGTGTGTGTGTGTGTGTGTGTGTGCATAAAGGAACACGGATAATAGGAGCATACGGGTCTTATCGTGTGAAGAACTCACGTGAAGACCAGGTGTTAGGGTTTAATGCCCTAGCATCCTGTGATGCCTCCATGTTTAGTTATACTTGCAGGGTGTGTGAAACAGGTGACCACGACTCAGTGTTTAAACATACCACACTCATTCACATTAAGTAATCAAGATACTTAATCCAATTATTGAAACTAAGAATAAGAACTAGAGCATGTCACAACATTTAACCTCATAAATACAACGGGGGTGCACCTCTTCTGTAATTCGGAGTGATCATTGTATTCTTAAAGTCAACCTCTTAATCACAAGGGAGGTTCTGCCTCTGTTGTGGCTTATAGTGCTCATATATGAACTTGAAGTGTAAGATCCATCTTGTGTAATATGAACTCTACACGCAATGAAAACTCAGTATGGTGTCCTCATTAAGCCTTAGAGAGGATTGAGATCCACTTCCAAAAAGCCTATACGTGATAGCCTAATGGGTAGCTTCCAACTTATAATATCACAGTTTGGCCTTTCCCTTTAGACCAAATTGGGGTGTTAACATTTGTCGGAATGCAGAAACCACATTCATAAAAAAGACTTGGTCATACTCAATTTTCCATAACAAAGCTAATCATTAATGTTCATAAGTAGGGCATTCCACCACAAATGAGAGTTTAACTACAAGTGATCCAATATGAATCTGCAAATTCAACAAAGAACGTACAAAGCCTGAAACATGTCTTATATGCGTATACAAACATAGAAGAAAATGGAAGAGAAGAATCTTAGGGTGACTATTACGAAGTTGTTGGGAGATTAACAAAAACAGTTTAAAGATATTGGGAAATCTCTAGAATTGACCTTCACCAATGACCTAGAAATCATATTAGTGTTAAGCACTCAAAATGATAGATTAAAAAACACTTCACCTTGTCTCAATCCCATGACCCCCTTGTAAATTACACAGCAAAGCATATGACCCTATTAGTCACAAACAACATCAGAATATATAATGTGAGATCAAATATAAAAAAATCTATGTGAACATGGGTAAGCATAGAAATCAGTCATTGCTCACAACATTCATGCTATTTTGATCATTTCTCTTAGATTGAACATCATTCTCCTTCATAGAATTACTATACAATCCAGATAGTGATTAATAAATTATGTTGATTCATTATTGTAGCCATTAAGTACATGTATTTGTAAATGAAAGGAAATAAGATAGAAAATACCCGTATGTTGTTTATCATTTTAAGGAATCTTGACCATTCATTAGTGTTTGAGGTGTAGGCCTATAATAGATAAATCACAAATGTACTCTAAGGGCTCCCAACATAAACATAGTAGAGTCTCGAAATAAATTAACCAATGTACAAGTTACTTATTTCCAATTAATTAGTGTTTTGCAAGTTTTAACTCTCAATCTTGTCCCCATCCTTTCTTGATTTATTGATAGGTGAAATATAATCCTTTTCTTGGTCAAGTAGAAATGTACTACTTGTTGGGAGTATTTTGCTCTTATAAAAGCTAAATTGGAGGCTAAAGAATCAACACTTATTTATGAGGAACTATAGTTTTTGATTAGAGTAAATCACTCAAATTATATGTAATGTGAAATTTTAGGGAAGAGAGACAAAAGTTGTACTTCTGTGAAAACTTTTGCACAAAACCCCCAAAGATAATGTGATATGTCGATAATGAAATATAACTCTTTGCATTAACAAACTTGAATAACATTGTATTAACACAATTTCCAAAAGCAGAATGGTCATTATATGAACACAAACATTTTATTATCCACAACAAAAATATATGAACATTTAGACATTCAAATTAGCAATAATAAGTTGCAAGGTTTGATAGTGAGTTATGGTTGTGGGACAACCATTGATCTTATGTATAGTAAGAATGATGTAGTCATGCAGTTTTTTTTAAAAAATATGAAACATGCTCCCATAGTAATAGCATGCACCCATCCGGTTCATATGTGATCTACTCAAACTTTTCTTGGCATAGGATAATCTATCAAAAACACAAATGACTGAATTATATAGTAACAGTAATAACTAACAAACACAACAAAATAAAAATTAAAGCCATTAATCAACCATTAAAAGATAACTATTAAAAAACAAAAGAAATGTATACTACACATGGAAACATTATTAGCTATACACACATAAGGAACACTTTTTTCCAAACAGCTCACAGTATAAACTTCACCTTGCTAGTCGATATATTCAAATCCAATCAGCTCACACCCTTCCAAACATCTCCATGGTTAACTATCATTTGTTTTTTCCTAAAAAAATTGAACATACAAGAAAGATTGTCAGATATAGTTGGATCCAATTATAGATTTAACTTTCAAATCCACACCTTCATAAAAAACATACTAAAATTTTGGTATTTCTATGGACCTTTGTCAATTTGACATAGTCCACCATTTTTTACATCACCAAAGATTGATGAAAGATATGGTAACACCCCAATTTGGCCCAAAGGGACAGACTGAATCGTAATATTATAAATTGAAAAGTTACTGGTTGGGTTATTGCGCATAGACTTACATCAGAAGATCTCAAGCCTCCAAGAGGCTTAAGACAGACACCATATTGAGCTTTCATAGAATGTGTATAGTTCATACTACATAGGATGAGTCTTAAACTTAAATATCCTATATGATCACTCCAAGACATAACAGAGACAAAACTTCCCATGTAACTAAGAGCTTAACTTGAAAGATATGATGATTACTTTGAACTACAGAAAAAGTGCACCTTCTCTATAGTTAAGAAGTTAGATGATGTAACATGCTCCAATTCTTATTTTTTAGTTCAAGTAATTAGATTTGGTATCTTAATTACTTAAATACTAATGAGAACAATAAAATAAATATTGGATCATAGTTATATGTTCTACATACCTCGCAAATAATCATTAAACGGAAGCTCACAAACATTAAACCCTAACACCCAAACTTCACGTGACTCTTCAAGCGGTATGATCTATTAGCTCATCCTACCCACGTTCCTCTATACACTTACACACAACTGCATCCAAATATGTTTAGTGTACCTAGTTTAGCTCCTCGTCATGTTTCGAGACTCTGAGGCGTATATACCCTGCAGACGATAGTTAGCCTTACCCTAAAGTGTAGCCAGTTGACAATAATATAATAATTAAATACTCGTATGCACAATCTACATGTCATATCAATCCAAAACATACAAAATACATAGGTTTGGAGCTCATGCCTATCAGACAATTATCCACAAAATGTAGTCTCAAATACATAAAGATTATGACCTCCACCACCACCACAGAGCTATCTGACCCATGTTCCTAAACTGGCCAATGTCACAGAACCTCCCTACATATAATACAAAAATACGTCAATAATAAAAAATTGATTATTGGTACTGAAATAACTACCGGTAAAGACAAACTGGTAAATTAGTATTCCATTACACACGGTACTTAAAAACTTCAGAATGCCTCACATTGGTGATAAGCAAATAACTTATTAAAAATGCCGATGTGCCCATGCGACTAAAATTCATATTTATAAAGACAACTTATGCCCTCACAACCTCTATATGATACCCACCATGGTACTCAGGTGGCAATAAAAGATAGTTAAGTTAGTGCTATATTTTCTAGAAGTGCATTGCGTTGCACAGTACCCTCATACTTCACACTACCTCAAGTTTTAAAGGAGTATTAATGTGATTTATAATAACCGTACAAATCACTCTTGTCGTGTAAAACCCATGATTCGAGTTAGGGTTTTATATTCAGAACCGGTCGGGTCGACCGTTATTTTTTTCGAGTTGAGTCAGTTTCAGGACACGTGTACCGAGCCGATGCCAGTCGCGTGTATGAGCTATGAGGGTCATGCGTACCCAAGTATATGATGATAACGTCATGAAGACAGCAGAACAGAATGAGTTATCAGATATATGAGAGTATGCCAGTCATTTTTTTATTATTTTTATATATAGTGGATCGTAGCATTAGTATTAGGCTGTTTACCGCGTTAGGACGCGTTCGGGCAGTCTGGGTGGGTTGTTAGTCATAGAGCATATCATTATAATATTGTGGTGTTGTTTGATTTTACGGGATTTTTCCCGATTTTTATGAATTTTTTTACGATTTAATATGACCTAGTTACTATATTTGACTCGAGCCGGAGACGAGTCAAGTCTTAATTACAAGTTTGCCACCCAACCTTTCTTCTCCACGACGACCTTTTCTCCCCACGCCCAAACCCTCGTGTCGCGCCGCCCCTGTTCGCGCGCCACCGCCGCCGCTGTCGGCGCCGCCCGGCCGTCGACCGACGCCGCCCAGCTCGGCGACGACGTCGCCCTGCCGCCCCGACCAGGCCCGGCCACCATCGGGCCGCCGCGACGCCGGAATCGCCACGCCTAGCGCCGCGGCTGCGTTTGGTCGCGTCGCCGATTCGGTCGCCGGCGACCGTCGCAGCTCGTCATCCAGTGGTCGCCTCAGCACCACCGACCACCCAGCTGACCCGTGACCAATAACGTAGTCAATATCCTTAGTCCAACCTACCATCTAATATAGATCCAAGTTGTTATAATACAATTCTATAACGACTGGACCTAAAGTACAACGTAATGAGCCTAAGTCATTTCTTCAACTTAGTTAACCTCTTTTGAAGAGATGACTTAGAACTATTACGTTATACTTTGGGTCGGGTCATTACAATATTAAGTGGCTTAATTCGTGTTCAAGGTTTCATGTTCACTTAGTCAGACTTGTCCAATTCTAGGGTTTTATCAAACAGGTTTACCAAACAATTTTTTGTACATGCCAAATGATGTTCAAATGGGCTAAAATTTGAAACAATGGGCCCTTAAACTTTAATTCTTATAGGGAATGTTTACCAAGGTTGGCCCATAGGCCAATCATGGCAAACAAGTCCCACTAAGGTGGGCTTATGGTCCTAAGAACAGTGTTCTTAGGCCGCACACCGATTTTGCTAAGGCTCGTTCATGAGCATAAAGATTCCACGTGGGCTTGGGTCAGTGGGAGCAGTTAGATAACATTGTGGGCTTGATCCCTATGATATTTTAGGTCCAAACTCTAAGGATTTGGATATGAGTGGGCTTGGGAGTGGAAGGTCTTGGCTAGCTCATTTCTAGAGCTGGAGTGACCTAACAAGCTTGGCAAATTCATAAATCATGATATACTACCCCATTGGCTCCCAAATTTGGACGCAATGCTACTGGAACAAATCATAATGTGTGCGATAAATTTCATCCGAATCCATCATCATGTTCCTATATTTTTGAACTTTAAATCTGAACCAAGGGAACTAGGGTTTCACCCTTCACTCTTGCACAATCCAGATCACTGACCAAGAAGACACCCTAAACGATTTTTATAAAAGCCAAACTTAACATGTTTCTTTTATACAATTAGGGAGTCCTTATATAATTTTTATAGATTTCATTAATATATTTTAGGTTGCTCATTGAGGAGCCCAAACTCAAAACATAGCAACACAATCACACAGAATAGCATGCACAATTCATAGTTAGGTGTTTTGTTCATACTCTTTATGTGGTTAGATTAGGCTTAGTATTTTTCATGAAAAATCCTACACATACAGCAATAAAAAAGCTCAAGTATGACTCCAAAATCTTACTACATGAGATAGTAAAAATTGGGGAAAATGGCAACCTCATCACTTGAACCATGAAAGCTGCCAAGTTTTCCCCCATTTCATGCATTTAGACACGAAAACAGTAAAATTTTATAACATTAGACATGTAGATCTACATGTTGTGAGTGTAAAAAAACATGAAGCATTCAAAAAAAATAAGATCTACACAGCAAGACATTATTTTTATGGTAAAACAATGCATGGTTGTGACAGCAGTGTATTAGAAAACACATATCTATTGATTTACATGCCCAAATAAGATGACCTCAAGTCCTACAAACTTCTAGCTAGAAGTTATACATGAAAACAATAAAACAAAAATGCAAAACAAGCCACAAACATGTAAACAACAGCAAAAAATTTCAAAGAGAGACAAAGATGTGAGTTTTACCTTCGAGGGAACCAAGGGAAGGTCTCTTAAGGCTTCCTACCCCAAGTCTTACAACCCTAAGTAGCTAGGCTATGCTAGGAGGAGCGTAGGAGTGCTTGGAAGGGTCTAGAAGTGAGTGGGGAGCAAGGCGGAGACGAAGGCAGCAAGAGCTGAAGGGGGAAAACAGTAGAGGCTCGGTCTCTACTTATAGACCAAAACAAAGGCCAGCGCAAGGGTGCTGGGCTAGCGCCTTTGCATTGTGCTCAGTTGGTTCGGACCACAGAAAACTAGGAAACTAGTTGCATGGGTTTGATGGCTTCATTTGAACCACGCGCCAACCCAGGGTCAACTTCCTAGCGCGGCTTTGATCTAAGCACAAAGGAAGGGAAATTCAAAAATGTGGGAGCAAGGGAGCTGGGCCAGCATCTTTGCACTCAAACTTTAAACCCTATCCCTAAAACTAGCTGGCACAAGGGCATTGGGGCAATGCCTATTTGCCAAAAGCAAACATCTTGCACCTAGGGTTTTCACTTTAGGGTGGATGGGGCAACTTCCAGAATAGTGTTTTGGGTCCCTCAGTGGCTAGGATTGACTGAGAGGGCTCTAAACCAGCAACAAACACACCCTAGACATGCGAGGGACTAGGTTCTAACCTCTTATTAGACTCAACTTGACATACCAAAATTAAAGGGGTCGGGCACGAAGCGTCCAATGGGGGTACCGAAGCTGAAAGAGGCTTAGGCCGGACAACAACATACCATACATTACTCGAATCATAGCAAGAAGGGTCAGACCATACTAACTTGATTTGGGTAATAACCAAAACAAGTCAAAAACTCTTGGGCGGACAGCTTGGTTTTTACACAATAGATTTGGACTCATCAAATAAGAGTTCTACAATTTTGTAAATTGAATGAATATATAGCGTTGTGAAAATTTGTGTGAACCGGGTTGATTTGGCCAAGTCAGCTTGATTTGGAAGCATATTCCAAGTGGAAAAGATGTAATAAATTGGAATTAGAAGAATCATGCAGGAAATCAATCAAATCAACTCGATTCTATCTAACTCATAGAGCGTTTCACTTATATTCTCAAAGTGATTAAATAAATCATCTAATTATACTGATGAATATAATTGGGCATATGGGAACATGCAAAAAGTTATGGCAGCAATCATGTATTTTTTTTCGTGGACTTTCTTTCCCTATTGCACAAAATCCCAATCTTCTTTCCTAGGTAAATTATTTTTACTTCTTAATTTTTTTCTTTTGGTATGTATGCTAAAAATATTTTACAATAATTAACTAATAAACAGGGGAAAATATTATAAGGGAAGAGTTGACTAGATAAGTGTCAAGGTATGATGCATATGTATATATTATATAAAGCATGCATATGTATAAAATATTAAACATTAAGGTGAGCTACATCTCATATAGTTTATACGAGTTACACCTCTAATTTGAACATCTTTAATAGATCTCAAAGAATGAAGTTTAGATTTTTAGATTTTTAGAAAACGCTATAGTTTAATGATATTTGAAAATTAATTTTTATTACAATTATTTTGATAATTAAGATGGAAAGATTAAAAATATTAAATTGATTTGAAAATTCATAAATACCCTAATTGTTAATTTGTATATTCATCTATATAGATTTTGAGCAATGAAACCTGCTAAATTGGTCCAAATATAAGTTGTATCTCATATATGCTCTATGAGTTGTAGGTTATGTATACATGGCTCTAAAATATTATATATTGAAATAAGCTATGAATCAATCTTAATCTGGTTTAAATTGATTCAATTAAAGTTTTTAAAAAACCGATTCAAGGGACCAATTCTGATTTATACAACATTGTTAAAGAGTATCTCCCTCACATATTGTATAAATAAATCAAGTAATGGCTCAGACTTTTAGCCATGAAACAAATAAAGGCTTCATTATTATTCAGGTAAAATATAGTAACGAGCACCAATAGTAGATCATGAGCCACTCGTATTCCAAGTTTTGCTTGTCTAACATATTTTAACATCAAGTTTATCAAAAACATTACAACACATTTTGGCTAGAAATAAGTTCAACCAGCTTATATAGTTAACCATGTCATTATAGAAGTTCACTATGTTTAGAGATTCAAAGAAGAATAAACACTGAGAAGTTCTATTTAAGGGAACGTCCTTTTGTGTAGAAAGACAAAAGAAGAAAAAGAAGAACAACATTAGATGGCTAAGAGACGACACGAAAGACAAGAAAAGGACAACAAAGAAGTTGGATCAAAAGAAGAAGACAATTTCTTCAAAAGATTTTTCTTTATTTTGATTTAGTTTTCTTTTTAAATAAATGATGTCTTTCATATTCATATGAATTTCTTGTGTTTAATCAAATATTCTATGGAGTAAATTCTTTTTAGGATTTTCAATAATACTTAGTGCATGGATTAATAAAAGTTATTAATTTTTATCTATGTAATTGTGATGCTGGATTATCTATTTTATTCTATTCTTAATGCTATCATTAGCCTAATCACCTATTGATTGATCTAGAGATTTGATCTTGTCTAGAAATAAAAAGATTAAATTTATCAATGAATAAAATAGCCTTTTGTCCATCTATTTTAGATGATTCATATATGAGATAGAGATATACTCATATGTCTTGGGTAACTGTTAAGGGCAGAACTTAAAGTATCATTTTGCATACACAATTTCATAGAAATATAGGAGTTGGGGGCGAGTGATAAGTTTATGGTGAATCTAAGAGATGTCATAAATAATTAATTCCCGTGGTTATAATCCAAGTGCGCAATTCATAGGTAGAAGTTATAACTTTAATCATATAGAGCACTAAGTGACATTGAAAATCTTAGGTTTGTCGTCTAAAAATTAATATTTAATTTATATATTGCATGTTAGGTTAATTTAATCTTCGTTTATAATTAAATCACTCTTTGAATTTGCTTTCATTTAAGTATAATTAATTAAATTAGTTTTGGTAATTGATAATTTATAGTAATAATTCCCGTGGGACGATACTTTCTTATCACGTTTATTAATTGATTTGGCACGTGCACTTGCGTTAAAATTTACACATCAAGCTTTTGGCATGTAATAGCATGTTAGGTTTATTTTTGTGCATTCAACCATGCATAGCAATTAGCATCTTCCATCTTGAGACACCAAGAGTAAATCCACATGGGTAATTTAGCCGACCCAATTGGGACCAGTAACATTCTAGTTCGATTCCGGAGTGTGAACTGGATTTGGGGTGTTACACGGGATCATTAATAACAATTTTTCAATTTAGCAAGTAGAAAGTTATATTGAAGAGACAACTTTATTGAAGAAATAGTTATGAGGATGACAATCATCAAAAAGGGGGAGATATAGAAGAATGCATAGATATAGAAGAGATGATGAGTGCTAAACATGTTTATTTAACTCTTTTCCATGTAATAAATTGCCTATTGAGATGACCTAGGGGACAATGATTATGTCATAATTGGTACATGTCTAGAGGGAGTGTGCTTGAATGTAGGGAGAAATATGAGTTTATAGAATTTAGTCATATCATGGGCTTAAAATTGTAATCGATTAATGAGAATTACTAACTAATGCTAGGATGTTTGCATGGCATATTCATCATGATAGAAACATTCTATAACATGACATCTTGCATTGTTTTTGAACTAACCCTTGTGTAAGTTTGGAGCAATGAAGATGCATGACTACAAAACTAAAGCTTAAGGCCTTGAAGGGTCGAAGATCTACATGAAAAACTCAAGGAATGTTCAATTAAGATTGGCATTAACTTCTTAGAGAGTTCATAACAAATTGGAGTTGTTTTCATCAAAAGGTCTTGATAGAAGTGGTGAACCTTATTTTGATGAGATGACATTGCAAATTCTTTTAGTATAATAATAAGAATCAATGCATCATCAAAGGAATCAAGATCATCAAGACTCCAAGTGAAGAAGAAGCCTCAAAGAAGTTTGCATGGATCGGAAGACCTTTGGCATGGGTTTTGTTAACCGAAGATGCAAAGGTTTCGAGTAATGAAAGGGGCTTCAGAATTTGGTAGACCTTCAGCAAGGACGTCGCTGCTGAAGATGAAAGGGTTGATCCAAGGAAGAAAGTTTTGAAGTGTAATGGACTTCAGCTGCACTTCAAGCAGGACTTTGGCAATCAAAGACGTGGGATGTAGGCAAAGGAAGAAGATGATTCAACCTTTGGATGATAATTCTTTATAGGCAAAGGAAGAAGATGATCAACCTTTGGCTGATCATTCTTAGTGGTTCAGCAACCAAAGACCTAGGGCTTGGTGTGAAGCCATGCAGCATCAGACTACGGTAGACTTTCAATTGTGGGTTCAACAAGCGAAGTATAATGTCAAGGAGGACTTTGGCAGAGGTTTAGTCAAGGGTTCATGTAATGTCCACCCAATAAATCAATAGTGCAAATTTTCAAATTCATTTATGACAAATATTATCAGAGAATAGCACTGAAAATGTGACAGAACCTGTTGCAATCCCAGCATATTTAAATTGTCCCCTTGTCTTAGTGTTGAAAATCAGTTTAAAATCGATAATTCCAATGATATTGTACATAGTAAAATATTATATAGAAAATCAAATATAGAAATCATGTAGAACCCAAACCACCAACATTTGAGCGAAGCAAAGCATGCCCACAGTTACTCTAGCTCCATAGGAGGATACAAAACCTACAAGTTTTAAAAGAACACATTAGTAAGAAACGATATTGATCCTCACATAATTGATATATCAACAGATGAGCTACAGACACCTCATGATATAAAATCATATGCATGCCTTCACAAGGAGAACATTCGCAAGGCAATGAGAGGTTTACCTAACAAGGTCAAGCATTTGCCATAATACCCTATAGAAAAGTTTAATGGTGCAGTACAATGCACACAATAGAACAATACAATATAAACAATACAACAGTTTCGAAGAAAAAAGTACAATAATTCCTAGATATTATCATCAACCGGCGTAAACGGTAATATGCCCTCTAGCGTGTATACATAGAGGGGCACTTACAGTCAATAGTGCAATATATAATAGATCTATAATCCCCATAAACACTACCAAGGTCCTTAGACATAAGTCAACAAGTAAAATTGCAACAATAAGTGCCTAGAATTTAGTCTACATGTACAATAGTAACAATGGGGGATGGTAATGTATCACTACAGCATGGTGACAATAGTAATAACAATGAAAGTATTAGTAATAGTAACAGTGACAATGTCCATGTCAAAACAGTACAATAATAATAAAAATGTTAGTATCAGTAAATACTAATAGTAATTGTAACAATAACAATAATGGTAAATCATAGAAGCAATAACATTATCCATAATTGTAACACCCCAAATCCGGTTCATGCTCGGGAACCGAACCCATATGTCACTGATCCCGGTTAGGTCGGCTAACCCAAACCCAACCTATGGAGAAGATGTCTCCAGATGGAAGATGTCTATCGCTATGCATTGATAAATGCACAAAAATAAACCTAATATACTACTACATAGATAACATGTTAACCAATTTACATATCAAATAATTATGATAAAAAAATTAATAAAAATTCGTAAAATAAGACAGATTGAGTTTCCCCTAAAAGTACAATTAAAGGCCACCTTGTCAAATCATTGTGTATACGTATGTAAATTCACACAATAAATTCATTCAACTGTATAATTCATTTCGTATTGAGTCGCGACTCAACTGATGATTTACCTTCATCTTACCTAACTAAATTGGGTCTTGACCCATCTATGCATTTTATTCACACTTCTCATTAATTCTAAGCCTTGACTTACTTGATGTACTCATTAAATGTATAAATATATTTATTAACATATCATTAGCGAACTTTCTACTGTAACATACATCATATCACATTACATCATCAAATATTGCATTTCATTACATCATCCTCAAAATATTAAACATGCTATCATCTGACAAGTGTGTGTGCAAGAGTGTCACTGCTCCTCCGGCGAATTTGGCTCATCCTACTAATGATCATCAACTACATATATTATAAAAATATGTAAGTAACGAGTGTTACTGGTCTAAAAATATAACTAATATCAAACTGGCCATGAGAGCAAACTCTCATATGAAAGAAAACATTTATATACTTCTTGTGAACTCTCTGAAGGGCACCTACTGAGGAGCCACTGGGTTGCAGACCCGGTAGCATCCAGAACTGGCTATTCTACTGCTGCTAATTTTTTCATTTCATTTTTTGGCCCCTCAGGACTACTAGTATTGTAAAACCCGTGACTCGAGTCAGAGTTTTACGGGAGTGAACCAGTCGGTTCAACTGTCGGTTCGAGTCGAGTCAGCTTCATGGACCGTGAGCTCAGCTGAGGCCAGCTGTGAGTTATGAGCGATGAGGGTCATGTATGCTCAAGTGTACGATGATAACGCCTGAAAGATGATGAAAAATGGGTTATCAAGTATATGGAGGTATGCAGTATTGATTGTTATTTTTATTTTATCGTAGAATAGTTTTAGGGCCGAATGACGAATTAGGACGCGTTGGATCATATTCAGGTGGGTTATTAGTTATAGAGCATATCATTTGCATGTTGTTGTGTTGTTTGATTTTACGGGATTTTTCCCAATTTTTTTGGATTTTTTTTAGGATTTATTAGGAGATAGTTATTATTATTGACTCGAGTCGGAGTCGAGTCAAGTTTAATTTACAAAAATGCCATCGCACGCTACTTCTTCTTCCTCCCGACCCTTCTTCACCCAAACCCTCGCCGCCCACTTCGTTCTTCGCCGCCACCGCCGTCGACTGTCGCCCCGCTGCCGGAACCAACCGCCCGTCGTCCCCTCGCCGTCGTCGTGCCGCCTCGACCGACCCCGGCCACCGATCGCCTGCCGGCGCGCCGCCGCGATGCCCGCGAAGCCGCCTCGGCCGTCGCCATTCTGAGCCCAATTTCGCCGCCGTCCGGGCCGCGCCGCCGCCGCTGTGACCCCGACGACCACCCCTCGCCGTCGCCGACATTTCCCCCATCATCCCGAGCACCGTCGAGGCCGGCCGCAGCCCCGATTGGAGCACACCGTCGCCGCCGCCCATTTTCAACGCCGCCGCCGACGGCCATCGCCGCCTCGGCCTTGTTTGACACCACCATCGGACCAAGCTCGAGCTGGTGCCGATAGACCCCTGATTGCCCGTCCCGAATCGTCGCCAAAACCGCCGACACTCGCCGGAAAACCGCTGGAACCGCCGGAAAATTGGATTCGTGGGAAATTCACCGGATCATCCGCCGAACGCACCTGGTTCAATCTGATCGGACTTCGGACACCGCTAGGTGCCAAATTCGAGTTTCGAGCCACGAAACGAAAACCCTAGCCGTCGCCGATTTTCGACGACGCGAGGTATAATTTATTTTAATTTAATTATTTGAAAGTATTGATTATTAGAATTGCATGCTAGGATTGGTGAATTGTGTGTTATAATAATATATATAAATGTAGATTTGATTAAGGATAAAATATGAAATTTGTTTGATTGAGTGGTGTTAAAAATGGAGGCTAAGAAATTAATTAGGGTAACTAGGTAATGATCATGATCTAATGCAAACTAGCCTAAGTAGACTTGCTAGAATTGATATAGGTTAATGTGTGTTGATTGATGAGTGATTGTGTTGATTGTGTGTGCATGCTATAGGATGTGTGATTCATCATGCGGGCGTTAGTTTTTAGCCTGATTGTGTAGGTACGGTGTAGGAGCTCGCCGCCTAGGCGCGTGGACCCGTTTGGAGCTTCTACCAGGTCCGTTTAGGACTCGTTCTCTGTTTTTACGCTACTCCATTGTGTATTTGATTTATCATGTGCAGGACGAGTTAAGTGGCGTTTTATCGGATCCCACTTAACTCGGGCCATTTAGCCAACAGTTCTTTTTTCGGATTAATAACCCTCGAGGATGAGATCCCTCGAGTTTGTTTTAGAACTTCAGATCCAGCTCAAGTTGCCTTCGGGCCTATTGTATAAATCCCAACCCAGGCCTATATATATATAGTTTTCGTGTTTTCGGTGAGAGATGGAATGAGGGTTACTTGCGGCCACGTCTTCAGATAGGGCGTGTGCCCGGAAGAGCGGGCTCTGGAGCTGGGGAGAACCCACTTCGTTCCCGAAGGATCCGGACAACTCCACCTTTGAGTTCCTCAAACCCGGAGAAGTGTGGAGGTTTACGGGTACTGCAATGCAGCGCATGTCTAGACTTGTGGTTCAAAGGGTACTGAAGGCGACTGCCTGAGAGTGCTCGGCCTTTGTGCTCAAGGCCAGGAGTAATATGGAAGGTGCAGAGGGCGGTAAGGAATGAAATTTGATGCGAGAAGCGATAGAGAAATGGCCAAGGTATGAGAATGAGAAAGATAGGGGGACGCTGTCGACCCGAGGGCGACGGCCCGACGGCGACGGCTCCCGTATGTGCCCTGATGAGAGTTCTTGAGGAAGTATATGGTTTTGATTCAACAGGAGAGTTTGCTCTCCTGTGCCAGATTGATATTAGTTATTTTCCGGGCCGGTAACACTCGTTACTGACGGTTTTTCTATATATATGTAGGTGAGGAATGCGAGCGATGAAAGCTGTCGGGACTGCGGAGGAGCAGCACAGAACCGCGCACACATGTACCTGCCGCGTGTAATGTATAATGATGGTTGTTTAATGCTGTGTGAATGATTATTACAATGTTTTTGTCTTGATGAATTGCGTTATGAAACGAACGGATAAATGTGAATGAGTAAGGAGCCTTGGAGTTTAGACTCGGCTCACGTGAAACAAATGAGATAATGATTGAATGTCATGGTAGATTGTTATGTTTTGTTATCGTATTTTCATAAAATATTTATATACCTTTGTTGTGGACAGGTTGGCCCTTATTGCACTTTTAGGGAAACTCTGTCCGTTTTTCCGTAATAGTGTATATTTTCTTTTGGTTTCTCATTTATTGTTTTGTTTTGTCTTTGCTCGCACGTCATGTCATGCATGTAGGACTCCGTTAGAACCCAATTGTTCCCATTCATGCATCTCATGTTTGCATCTCCATCTTAAAACGCCGAGAGCAGATCCTGGACGGCTTAACCGAACCCAGTAGATTAGCGAGCGGTTCGGTCGCCGGTGACATTTCCGGGTCGGTTCACGGGTGAGCCGAAACGGCGTGTTACAAGTATATCCTAAGCCCTGTCCTTTCCTCCATAATTCTCTTGGCCTTGAGCACGAAGACTGAGTACTCTCAAACAGTTACCTTTAGTACCCTTTAGCCCACAAGTCTAGACATGCGCTATACTAAACAATGCCCATAAACATCCACGTTTCTCCGGGTGAGGAACTCAAAACAGGAGTTGTCAAATTCCTCAGGATTGGAACAGCCCGCTCACTAATACAAACCCCACTTTGATTGGCACGTACACCCGCTCATTGTACGGACGAGTCAGTTTTCCCATCTCTCGTCTCACTGGGAAGGGATTTATATAAGGCCCGAAGGCAACTTGTAGTGGATCTTATTTTCAAAAACATACTCGAGGGATCTCATCCTCGAGGGTTACTAATCTAGAAAATTGGTTGATTAAATGACCCAGGTTAAGTGGGATCTGATAAAACGCAACTTAATTTGTCCTGCAAGTAATAAAACAATACACAATAGGTAGAGCGTAAAATAAGAAACAAGTCCTAAACGGACCTGGTAGAAGCTCCGAGCGAGTCCTTATGCCTAGGATGCAAGCTCCTATTCTATAACGATCCGATAACTGTAATTATAACGATAATAGTAACTCCAACAATATAGTAACAATACAACAACAATAACAGTAATTTCAATAGTTTAGTGACAACCATGTGGAATCCAATCAACACCACATGATTGGTAAATATCGCAAATAGTAAAACAAAGGGCAAGTCCTATATTCCAGCTCTTAGTGGCCAGTCTTCATCAGCAAGTGACCTCCACAATGTAATAGTCAATATGACATGAAAGACATGTTGTGTAGTGTACGGTGACCCTAAAAGTCATAATGGTAAAAAAGTTAAAATAATTTGATTAATTAGCCAACAATCAACCACAATCAAAAAGTCAGCAATAAAATAGTTATCAGTCAAACAATTTTAAACAGTCAAAATAGTCAACTAATTAATTTGGTTTGCTCAATCAAACCAGCCAAAAGAATCAACAATCAATTATGATAGTCAAATGATCATTCAATAAAACAGCAAACAATTGACCAATCAATGGTCAAACAGTCATAGTCGATCAATCAATCAATCAGTCAAAAAAGTTAAGCTAGGGAAATAATTATCCGATCAAAACCCTAGACTTAAAAAACACGAATGAAAAAAAATCGATAAACAACTCAAAGCAGCATAGGATAGAATTATTCATAGCTGAGTTATGTAGCAAGCACTACATGCAGATTATTTATGAGTTATAAATAACTGATAAATATTAGTTATAAATAACTGGTAAGTATTAGTTATAAATAACTGGTAAATAAATAATAATAATATACATGTATATAACATACAATTCCAGTAAATACAAAAAATATTGTAAATCAGAAATACATTCAGAACAGTAATTTGAGAAGTAAACAATGCTCATTAGGTAATCAAAAGTCTATCGTAGCTCTCAGAATTCAAAATCAGATTCTGAATGGTCAAATCAGTAAATATTTAGAAATATCTATAAATAGTCAGTAAATACAGTAAAATATACAATAAATTAGAAAAATATAAACATATCATAATATGCTCGCTCATTGATATGTGTGCATATAAAGGTCGAGGATCTGAAAATATACCTCGAGTAGTTGAAAAACGATAAAAAATTGAGTCAAAACGGTCCAAATCGAGTCAAACCAAAAGATCCGAATCGGGTTGGGAATTGAGATGATGGGTCCATGACCAGTTCTAGGCCCAGCCCAACATAACCGTGCTCGATCATGTCCGACCACTAGCGGTTGGCCGGACATGGGAATTCATCAACGATAGCATAGTGAACAACGGCAACGATCAGAAGTGGTAGAGCTCGTCGGCGGCGACGATGACATGGATGGTGGACGAAGGTTGCCGAAATTAGGTCAAAAAGGGGGCTCACCATCGACAGTGGACCTATGAGACCGGCTGGTACTTCAAAATGATAGGTGATGATGAACATGTCGGTGCTCACAATGGCACCAATGGTGACGGTGCCCGAATGCTGGCCTGATCTTAGGCCCTGACTCACCCTCAGTGGACGAACCTTGTGGTGGAACCCAACTCGCTTCGGATATGAAACTTTGAGTATTCAAAGATGCCCTCGATCAAGCAGTTAGAAAACATGAAATTGAGATAGAAAAAATGAACAAAAACTTCCCCGGTGGTCAGCCACAGTTGCAGTCAACGGCCAATCAGGCTCGGCAAGGGTCCCAATCAGTCGAGCTAATGATGGCAGTGATGATCACATTGTCAGTGATGGTTTTGAGTCACTGGTCGATCGGAATTGACCCCAAAATGCAATGGCTAGAAAGCACTCAAAACAACACTGGCAATGATAGTGGCCACAATGGTGTAAGGTCCGACAGCAATCAATCCGTTTGATATGGTGATCACAACGGTGGCCAGGACAACGAGCTGAAGAGCTCCAGCCTGTCACACACCAAGCCTCATGCAAGGTGAGTGTGGCAGTTGTGACACTCATATCATAAGCCGGCTTGTCACACACCAAGCCTCTTGCAAGGTGAGTGTGGCACTTGTGGCACTGATATCACAAGTCAGCCTTAAATTCCCATTAAATTAGATTGAGTTTGCTCAAGAAGCATGCCCAAAAGAAAAGTTTTATATTCAATATAAGAAATGTTACAAAGGATTACAAATACTCAACAATAAGTGGAAAGTTAAGAAAAAGCCGCACATAGACAACAAGAACATAAAAGGTTGCACGCAAGCAACAACTCAAGTAAAACACTATGTGCAAAGATAGTGATGGAATGTAACACTCCATCAACCAAAATGACACTTCATGATGGCAGGTTACAACTACGCAGGAGGAGTTCTAAGACGACTACCACTCCAATATAGTAGACAAAATTTTTGATGTTCTTTGCAACCAAAGTGTCCTTACTATCGTCTTCTGGCAAGTTACGGCTACATGACACAGCAATAGAGAACAGTAGCAGTGCACCTTTGGCAGCCGTAACCAAGATGACCACTTCACCCCTCAATTTCTCACAAACAGCAAAACGACCAATGTCGGAGCTAATCGTGGTTGGTAGCCAATATGGCAACGAGTCGAATGGGTGGTTGTGGCGTCGATGGCGGTGCTTTGCCGGCAGCTACAAAATGACCAGAAAACCATGGAAAACCTTGGTCAGTGGAGGAAGAAATAGGAGAAAATGTTAAGGTACTGGAAGGTAAAATAGTAATTTTACTATTTTGAGTTGCACTCCTACGTGCCTAACATGTGGGAGACATGAAAATATATATATATATATATATATATATATATATATATATATATGTGTGTATATATGTGTGTACATATACGCACACACACTCCCCATTGGCGCAGTCCTACGTGCCTAACATGTGGGAGACTTGAAATATATATATATATATATATGTATGTGTGGACATATACGCACACACACTCTCCATTGGAACTAGAACATAAATGAGACAAAGTCATCCGGCCACTTACCCATTGGAATCAGAACATAAATGAGACAAAGTCATCCGGACACTTGTTGTCCCAAAATTGCAATAAACTGTTAATAAGCACAGAGTTAACACAGTCTTGTCAATTTGTATGCACGTCAAAAAGTGCTCAAAAAATTACAAACATCTGTCTATGATAAAAGTCAGCTCAGCACACCAAATAGTCCGGTAGACAATATAATATAAATATTAATCAAACAATAAAATATCAACATTATTTGATTAATATATCAAACTAGCTTGAATCAAACTGAACCAAACCGAACCAACTATGTCAATAGGGTAAAATCTTGGGGCTAACGTAGCAAAAACCAATTGAAGTTGAGGAAACTTTGACTAATAATCATAATAAAATATTAAGCATACGATACTCAAGCATCATATCATGACCCAACTAAAATCATACATAGTTTGTGGAATCCAGGCAACATGCATGGAAAATATTAACTACCGCTATAATTAAGACATAAGTTATATTTAAAAAGACTGGTACACATGCCCGGCAAATTCATATTCATACCTTCACATCCTTCAAATAACACACCACAACAGTACTTAAGTGGGAAAAAAATAATTTTAAATATATGTTGTGTTATATAGTACCCTCATATATTGTACTACTTTACAATATAAAAGAGTGCTAGTATAATTCTTATTATCTGTATATATCTCTCATGTTTATAAAACCATAAACCTTGATAATCATACTTAATAGGCTTGAGTAACGATTTCTATATAAGTTTCTAAAGCTTAGCTTTCAAAAACTATTAATGGTTCTCAACCTTAAAATTTTATTAAACTTACAAAAATTTCGGTTAAATGTCCTAATATCAGAGGGGTCTTATAAAACATTGTCAACACCATTCTACGTCTAAAACGTGACTAAGCTCAAGAAACAAGGAATCAAGAATTTTTGAAGTAAAAGAAGTCTTACAAACCTTGATGAGTAAAACTCTGTGTCTTGGGCCAACAAACTCACCTGATAACTCCAAAACATAGGGCTCCTCCTTTGATTCTCTTCTCCTCAGCACTTTCACATCTCCTTCAATGCACTTCTCCACGGTTCCGAGCCCCACTTCTCCACTCCCATGAGGCGGGTATTTACAATGGAGGAGCACGTCAGCAGTTCCACGATTCATGGCCAATGATCCTCACCAAACTTCCCAAAGACGAGCTCTCATCCTTATCTTTTTCCTTGCATGTAGGAATCGTTGTAGACTCTTTCTTCACTCACAATAGATTACGGGACAACTGACTGTGGACCATGACTCGATCAAGCTAGGTGCGAACATATATGGTTGCTTGGACAAGTGGAAAGATCATGCCAAACAAAAAACAAAAAATTAATTATGTTAAAATTTTTAATTTTACTAATATAGTTTGATTATGAAAAAATTAAACACATTACCTTCAAACCAAGTCAAAAATTAGTAAAGTAAATAAAATATCATAATAATTATAAAAGATCCTAATATAAAACAAAAATTGATTAGAAAACTTTGGACAATTATACATGTGTTAAGACTTATGATGTATCAAACCGGACTGGATTCTACTCCACAACAATATCATGGTTTTCTAATGACACTGAACCATAGAGTCCAAAATCTATATTAACCATGAATTATAAAAATAATTTTTGGTAATTATAAAAAGAAAAAAGGTTTGGGCCTAAATAAATATGGGTCGTCCTGTTACAAGGACGGCTTAAATCAAATCTTATAAAAAAATCCAATCCAATCGTCCAATTAGAGGTGGCTGCACGCGCCTAAATCATACGACAGACAGTGAAGGGTGAGATTTAAAAAAAAAATTAATTTGGGTCTTTTTATAATTATAATAGGACAAATGAAATTCGTTACAAGCCTCAATTATAAAAGTGTACTTTGCAATCTCTAGGCTCTAATAACTTAAAAGCTAAAAGACCTCTTGGAATTAATAAACCCAGCATTTAAAAACCAGACACCGGCCGGTCCAACCGGTATGCCGCCTACCAGGTCAATTTCGGCCAATCGACCAGACATGCAATCATACCTTGATTTTGGCCACGGTTTAGTGGAAAACCACGACCCGGCCTGTTCGCTTATACTGCCCGGTTCAATGCATGGGCCCGATTTCAGACACAAACCCTAGAACCCCTTGCCATTGTTGCCATAGACGCTGACACACTCCCTTCCTTCAACGCCGACGCCAACACCTCAGACCCTCAACGCCGACACCCAAACCTCTCCGGCCTCTCCTCCCTTCAACGCCGACACACCTAGTAGGCCCTGATCTCTCCCTACAACGTCGACGCCAACACTCCCCGCCCCTCCTTCGAGTCAACGTGAGCACTAAGATCTTCAATTTTAAGTTTTTACTTATTTGATACTTGTAATTTTTGCTCAAAGGACGGATTTGTATTAGGATTTTTTTTTCTGTTTGGGATGATGAATGCAGTGTTGATGTGGTTTCAATTTGTAGTGACTTGTTGATATCTGTGCTGTTTTATTTACTAGTGTATTGTGAATAAGAGGTCTTTTCTTTTTCTTTTCTTTAATTAAAATGATGAGACAAATATAAATTTATTGTGGTTTGGTGGTATATATGCTGTTTTATAATTTTATTTGTTAGTTTTTGTTAATGATAGTTTTTTTTTCTTGATTGAAATGTCGAATCATGAATTTAATGTGAAATAAATTTAAATTTGTAGTGGTTTGATGGCATGTATGCTGTTTTATTTGCTAGTTTCTGCCAATTGGGTGGTTTTTTCACACTGGGATGATGATTGCAATGATGAAATGTACACAACTTACAGTAATTTGGTGGTAAGTATGCTGTGCACGGTGATGTATGTATAAATAGGGAAACTTTTGCAAATCTTACTCATAAAAATACAAGAAAAACTATTGAATCCGATACAACATGTCAAATTTGGTTCAACCAAGTTCGACCTGGTTGAACCAACCATGTCCCGTACCAATAAAAAATCTGGTATGATCACCAGTCCAGTTTTTAAAACATTGAATGAACCAACTTGAGAATAACAGAGTTGGGTACAAATGTCAAATTGATACAAAAAGCCTAAATCCCAGTCACAACATCCTTGTCCACCGCCTCCTTGCCACCCACAGCAGGCCATACCCTTAGACCACCGTCAGATTTGCCAGCTATACAGTCTCCGATCACCTCCTATTTTGTGTAATCCTTCTTCTTTCTCTTCTCCAAATTCTTGTTTTTTCAAGTTTCAGTTCTCATTCATCCAGGTAGGTTGGTTAACTTGATTTTTAAGTTTTTTCTTTTTGGAGTTGTGGAGTTTGATTGGATTTGGATGTTAGTTCGTTGGAAATGGGTGGTGTTGGTGTGGTGTGTTTTCTGAATTTCATTGAAAATGCTTTGCAAGTAGGTGTATCGATTTCATTTTCTGGTTTAGTTATGTGAGTCTATTTTGTTTACACATCTGACGTAAGAAAGTCGTAGTGATTGTTGTGCTCTGTCACGATTTTTTTTATTGCTTTTATTTGGATCTGGTCGTCGTGTTTGCAGTTAATGGTTATGAATTGGTGACTAGTAACGTAAAGTACTTCTTGATGGTTGTAGTTTAGTGTTGTTTGCTTGAAGATTTTTGCAAAGTTAGTTTTTGAATTCTTGTTGTTGTTCAAATGAACCTTTTTTTGCTTGAATTGGTCCGATTCAGTGATTTTCCCATTTTGTAACCATGATCCTGATGAAGCAAACGAATCTTGAATTGTCCTTGATACCTTCAACTTAAGTGAAGGTTGGCTCTGAGTCGGCAAAGGCATTTTGTTGAAGAAGGAAAAGTCGAGATTGATTTGATCCACTACTTTTCTAAAAAAAGTTGGTTGTCACTGATGACCTTGGCTGGCAATAGCAAGGGCTGGCAACTGAAGCCAAATCTGGTTACAGATCAACTAGACTTGACTAAGCTCTAACCACAGTAACGGCCACTTCCCTAAACCATCATGAGTTTTTAAAAAAAAAAATTGAAGGATTTGTTTGCTTTTTTTATTTTTTTAACTTAAAACTAAATCAAAGGGCAAGCTTGAATTATTGAGACAAAATTTCTTATTTCTGCAAACTTTTCCAGTGTTAATTATGAAAATAAAGTTTTCCTTTTTAGTAAAACCCTCTTTCAGAGGTATGTGATAACCCTAAAAATTATTTGAAATCTATGTATATTATTTGTAAATTAGGGCTTTGTTATTTGAAAGGAAAGTATGGGGTGTATGAAAAATAAAAGGTGTCACCTTTTGACTGGAGTAGGTTGCCAGTTATCTTGTATTGGCGGTGACTCCTTCCCTCTTCCGGTGAAGCCCTTCAAAGGAAGGAGGAGAAAATGGCGGGGATGAGAGAGGCAAAGCAGGATCTGGAAGCTCAAGCCAATGCCCTCTCCAAGCTCCAAAAAGGCAATTAAATATTCCCCTTGCAATCTTCCAATCCTCAATCCTTTTGCCCTACTTGTATAAAATCTTTTGCTTTTTCCCCCTTTATGGTTCAGATATTGCCAAGAATCATCAAGTCAGGAAGCAGTACACTATCCAGCTTGGGGAGAATGAGCTCGTTCTGAAGGTTTTACCTTTAATTCTCCTCTCTCTTTTTTTTACCACTTTTTCTTTTTTTTTGCTCCAATCTGTAAATGCTCTTTATTTTACACTTATTGCCTATAAAAACTTGTTTGTGCTATTGATGTCATATTTTGCGAACAGTTTCTTCATCTTGCTAAGATTATTTAATCAACTTGGTTATGTGTGCTTATGTGGAAGATTTGTACAAAGTGGCTATTTGAGTTGGTTGGGGTTTGATTGGATTTGCTTATGTGGAAGAACTGTTGTGAGGCAGCTGTTTGATTTTGTTAGGAGTTGGATGTATTGAACGATAGTGCAAACGTGTATAAGCTTATTGGACCAGTGCTGGTTAAGCAGGATCTGGCCGAGGCAAAAGCCAATGTGCGGAAGAGAATTGAGTACATATCTGCTGAATTGTAAGTTCTCTCCTGTTACAACCTGTCTTATTGTTTGTGTTGGATAGACTTACGATTGGTTGCGCTTGTCATGACTTTTTTTTTGTTTTTATAGTTTTCTATACTTTTTTCAGTTGGTTGTTTACTAGGGCATAGCTTCCTTGTCAATAAAAGCTGAGGTTAAATATTTGTCATGGTTATTCGTTTAGATTTGAACTGTGATTCATCCTAGATACTTGTGCAATGGTATCGAAGTTCTAGACTTTAATCATCTTATGTTCTAAGTTTTTGTGTGTGAAACTTTTCTTTGTGCCTTTTATCTCGATGCCTTGTAGAGATTTACTTTTTTGCTTGTTATATAGTTGTTTGTTTGATGATTCTGTTAGTTTTTAAGTCAAAAATTATGTTGTGGACTATTATTGAAAGCCCAGGAATTTCTGTTTATTTTTGTTACGGTCTCTATACTAACAGAAAGCGCCTTGATGGAACTCTGCAAGATTTGGAAGACAAGCAAAACAGCAAGAAAGAAACGGTTTGTAATTTTCTTTCGTGATCTTTTTCTGCAGCTTTGTGCTTAGCTTTTACACAGTGAACTGCTTTGATATATATTGGAATTCTCTGATGGTTATTTTGCTATTTTGGCTTTTTGACTTGCTCATTGTGCTTGTTAAGGAAACCATCTTATGAGCATCATATAAGCTTTGAGTGGTACCATAGATGTGTTAGAGCTGGGAAAGTTTAAAAAAAAGAAAAATAAAAACGAACTGCAGAAAACTGAGAAAGAAGCATTTTAGAAAAGAGCAGGGACAAATATAATGACGTGGTACTTGAGCTTAATTTGTACATGCTGACCTTTTGGAATGCAACCGCTGGCAAGGCACGGGTTTGTTGTGATTGTGAGATTATTGTTGATACATGTAAAATAGGAATAGAAATCAAGGATAGACTGAATCTTCGACTTTTGGTGCATAAATTCCTAGATGTGGTTGAGTTATATTTGATAACGTATATGGCAAATCTAATCGTGATTCAATAAAAGAGATGGTTGACAATGAAAACTGCGATATCTGCTCTGAATGAAGGCCATTTTGAACATTTTTTTTAAATAAAAAATCCAGGCATAGAAAACAAATAAGTAAGGCGATAGATTTTTTGAAGACAAATATGTAGATACAGGATGCAAGAAGGAACTTACAGTAGGGATAAACATTTACTTTATGCACTTAATTGTTTCTGGGTGTTGTAACATCCAGATGCGCTTAAATTCTGAGGCTTTTAAGAAAATGTAGAATATAATTTTACAATACGTTAAAATCTTTATTGTTCTCATCCCAAAGATCTGTATTTCAAGTTTGTTGGTCTTCTTATGCATTGGAACTTGGATGTTTTCGCATTCTTTCACTACCTAGACTGCCCTGGGAAGTTAATCCATCTGATTTGTATATTATTTTCCGCGATAGGTCTTGAAATTACAGCAAAAGATCCAATCTCTCCAGGCAGGAAAATCCAAGGCGTAATGTATTGTTTGTGGAAATGCAACATAAAGTTTTGTAACAATTTGCTTCTGTTCCGTGCATACTTTTGGATGTTCAGGATGGCAAAAGCATGAGCTTGAGTCTTCATCAAATAGTTCGCACTTGTCATTTGTAAAGAAATCAGCATTTCTTTGATGGTGTACACCATAATGAAGGTAGTAAAACGTTGGATAGCATCATTTGTGTGTAATGGTTGCAGACCTGCTCAGGAAAAAATTGATTATTCCAGACGGAGGTAGACTGGCAGTAGGAAATATCGCAGAGCAGATGTTATTGTCTATCCAAAATTATGTAAGGCTAAAGGGATGGAACCAATGGCTACTGATAATACAGCTCTTCTCCATCGCTAAGGGTAGTTACTGGTTTCTCTCTTTTTGGCCACTAGTTTATATGGACAAAGGCTGACAGATGGATTAGAACCAGAAAGATGAGAAAGAAGGAATCTCCTTCAACTATGGGGAGGGGCAGGTCAAGTTTGGGATGAGGACCACAGTAGCAGAGGCAAGTCTCTGAATTGCAGATGCAGTTGGACCACTTTCAAGGACCAGTTGATATTGTTATGCAGTATCTTCCCTTCCAATTGCAATGGAGCAGGGATTGTCTTGAATCGGTGCAAAAAACAGAGGGGGCGGGGGGGGGAATGCTCTGTTCAAAAGGTGCCCATAGGCGGCCATGGAGGAGCCATGCAGCGCGTTAATACGATTCAATCCACATGATAGGCAGACGCTGATAGAGCCTGTCTTGCAAACCATTGCAAATGGTTGAAAGGGATGCATTGAGGGTTGCCAATGGTCGGGTCGGTCCGGGTTTTGTAGGACCCGAACCTGACCTCAACCCAATATCTAATACCCAAATACTTATTACTTTAACTTAGACCCGAATCCGATTTAGCAAAATCGAAACCAAACCAAACCCATATTAATAACAAATATAATCCTCACATTTTTATAAAAATACAAAAAAATTATAATAAATTATGATAATTATTCTTTCTTATTCATAAAATGTATTTTAAGAGATTTTTATATAATTTAATATAATATAAAGAAAAACTAAAAGTAAAAAAATATTTTTTGAGTTTGGATCTCTGTAGGGATGAAAACCCACACGATATCAATCGAGATACCGATCAGGTACTAATAGAAAATTGAAGACCAGAACCTGGACTTAATAAGATTAGACCTGAAGATATTGTTGGGGTTGGGTTGGGTACCTTGTTTACTTCAACAACATTGGATGCATCCCAATCCATTTTCATACGTTCTTCCATGAATATGTTATGTTATATCACAACCTTTGGGAGTTTTTGTAATGCTTATAAGCTTGGAGGGGGTACTGAGGAGGAAGCCAAAGATGGATAAGAATGTCGTGACCCATCTGACCAAGGTAGCCAAGAAAAGCTCTATGTATTTATTTTATGCCAATGTTTAATGTGATCATTAATAGGTGCATGTTATTATATAGAACTTCTAGGACGGAATTGATGCCATAATAGAGATTTTGGTTGCTTTTTTTCTAACAAAAGCTGCCTTATCTATTATTCAATGACTTATTTTGAGTTATTCGGAATAATTTATTATGAATCTAGAAAACATCTTGGCCATGATACATCTTCCCAATTTTATTATGACAACGGGAACGTGATAGACAATAAAAGGAATCCATTATAAAGGAGAAACAACCTGGAGGAATTAGGCTTGTCCCCTCCAAAAAGATTGGGGTTTAAGCATCTTTGGCCCACTTTTGAACAATGGAACGTGAGTACACAACAAGAATGCGGGAACTATTATTTTTGTTCGAAGGACAATAATTTGACTCCTCTCGGGGCAAATGAATGACCCAAATAATAAAGATGTATTAAGCCAATTTAGTAGGGGTGCCAGTGGTCGGTTGAATGTTGGATAAGGCATCGCCTATGTCTGTCTCATACATTTCAGTAAAAAGATTTTGACAAATTACTCGGTCAAGTTGATCAAGATCATATGCGCTTGGATTCAGTCAAGTTAGGAATTTGTTTTCTTTCTATATTTGTTGCATTGTCTGGTTATTTCTATTATAAAATGAATATTTTTCTTGTAAATATACGATACCTCATTTATACAATCACTGTATCTTTTATTTTCTTAGTTTCTCTAAATTAACTTCCATACAAAACAAAATCACTATTTAAAAAAAAGTTGATTAAATAAATATTATATTACTACGAGAAAGTTCAGGTCCTAAGGTTCACTATGTTAAGTTTAATAGTTTTCTAGTGATAGCTTTTTAATGAACATTGAATATTACTGGTAATAATATTATAATATGATTTTTTGGGTCACGCAATCGTTCATTTAGTTGAACAGAAGAATACAATGGATACTTAGTTTGTTTTTATTTGATTATAATTAGTCAGTCAAATTTAATTACAAATACCTTAATTGTTAGTCGAACTTAATCATTTGGTCATTCGTGCTCTCCCCTACAATTTAAAGACGCCCATTTTAATATTTTATACTTAGGGAATTAGAAATAATTCCCCACAATGACTAAATTATATTTTCTTTTGTCTTCTACATGCTTTAAATTCGAGTTATATATTCTTTTCTTTTATCTAGTACTTCCATATTCTATGTGGGGTGGTGACGCATAGTGCAAGAATACTTCTAGCCCTAAGCCAAATTAGATCCAGGGTTCTAGCCCAATGCTCTGAGAGTTTCTTTTGATCGAATGAGGGTCTTTTTAAAAAAAATAAAAAGATTAATCTGGGCCTAATGCCCAAATATTTTATGGGCGCTAGTTGAAGAATCTTTTTCTTTTTTAAATTATGATAAAAATTAGGTAAGATGTTATATCATATGTAACCTATATAGATTAAATTTTAATTTTTTATATAAATTCTCGTTGAATAATAAAATAGACCATAATAATTTAATAATATAGATATAAACTTAATTGATGTTAAAAATATATTTTATTTGAATGAAAAAAAGAATCATAATATTTAATTTTTTATTATATTTTTAAAGACAGTTAAATAGAATCTTATTAATAAGAAGTTAGACGTTTAGGTTATTTAGGTTCGAACATGTGATTTACTATTGTGAAAATTTTTAAAAAAATTATTTTTTATAAAAATTGAAATGAAGGAGATTTAAACTCGTGATCTTTTGAAAGAGACATATTTATTATATTTTTTTAATATATGTTTTGTATTTTGATTAATTAATTTTCCTACTTTTGTTTTTAACGACTATTTTTGAATTCTTCTTTTAATAATAAAGAGTAAAAAATATTATATCTCTCTCAATGTATTCCTTTTCTTCCTTGTTTTTACTGTCACAGGATCCAAGGGTTCCATCGCCCCAACGTATAAACTTTCCTTCTAACAGGGAAGATGGTAAATAGTAATGAGCACCATTTTCTTTACGTACGCCAGGTCTACTCGCCTGCACAAGGTGTTATGCTTTGTGGGCTCTCGTTATTCTCTTCACAGCTTCAATCAAATGCCCCACCGTAACGTCCTATACATTTCCCTCCAAGATTGACACAGGCAGCTTCTTTCTAGCTTTTGTATGAACAGAAAATTACAAACTCTTTGTATGTTTGATGTCTTTGTCAATGGTAATTAGCTTTTTATCATGGGGTGCTGTGCAAACTGCAATTGCCGACTGATCGAAAATCTATTGATGAAGTGTGTCAGATTGGTCCCTCTTGAGGCATGGAATGAAGGCAAGGGATAGAAGATGGCACATAAGTGGACTCCATTGGTGGTCTTTATCCCTGTTCTATCTTGCTCTCAATCTACAAGAAGGGAAGAATGTGACGCTAATCAAGGCACATGTTCTCAAGTTGTTTGCTATTTTTTCAATCTACTTATTCAATCAAACTGCTTGAGAAAGATCTTTTAGACCCCACAAAGCGATTAGAATCCACTGCACTAACTAGACTCCAGTGAGCAAGGCACATGGTTTCCAGGTCCTCAGCTACTTGCACTTGGGACCTCAAACAGACCCACAAAATAATTCACACATAGAAGAGATTGAGAGATTGGGAGTGAGAGAGAGAGAGAGAGAACTTACTTGTACTCATCTAGTGGCCTCAGTTCTTGGAAGTTCTCAACATACCCACCATCCAAAATTAATTGTAGAAAGTTATCAATCCTTTTCAAACAAACATTGATTCTTCTTCCTCTATGAAACAAAAGTCGGCAGCATCTCCCCTAGTTGAGGTCAACCCAGATGGGATGACAACCTCCGTAGCCTGTCTAGCTCAATATCGGCTCAGAATTTTATGAGACTGCTAGTACATGTACTCACCCATTACCATGGTTTATATTCCTCTCAAGTCTCATAACCACCTTCCTTAATCGATATCCCACCACCACCCTTGAGTACTGCTACTGATCTCTGCATCACCTCCCCTTCCTCCATGCAGAGAACCTTGCATGTCTGCCACTCCCACTGCTACGTCTATCCCCACCTCTAAAATCTCATCTCCTTCCTTAATGGATACTCCTGTCTCTCACATGATTCACAGAGCAAAGATGAAGACACTGCTCTCTTCTATTTATGCAGCACCCTCTTCTTCTATTTATGCAGCACCCTCCTCATGTTAGCTGCATTGCCCAACACACTCTTCATATAAATTGCTAAGGATGAAGTCCCGGGTTGGAAGCATCGTTGGTCTTCGACACATTATGGGGTTTAGAAGCCATGGTTACCCCAGCAGTGATGATCTCTTGCCATCACCGGGGACCAGGTTCAACCAGTCAGTGCAGCCATGTGGGGGTGTTGTGTCACCTTTCGACCGACGTTATAGGTACACTTACATGTATATAGATAGATATACAACAATGAACTAGTAAGAGAGAGCTCAATAGATGGAAGAGGTGGTCTTATGAACTTAGTTTTGTGTGTTAACAGGGTGTGGCAAATGTTTCTGATTATGCTAGTAGTTTACTCGGCCTGGATGTGCCCATTCGAGATTGGATTCCTCAAGAACAGTCCCGGTGTGCTCTATGTGGTGGACAACATTGTTAATGGCTTCTTCGCCATTGATATCGCTCTCACCTTCTTTGTAGCATTCATCGACCGCAAGACTTATCTGCTGATAGTTGATCCCAAGAGAATAGCAACAAGGTACAACTTCTTCATCATAATCTTACCATCTTCATAGAAGTGCAACCAATGTGATTAGCTCTAGTAAGTATGTGATAGATGACTACATATATATATATGAGTAGGTACATGCTCTCTACTTCTTTCGTCTTGGATGTCTGTGCCACAGTCCCATTCCATCATCTTGCTCTGCTAATCACCAAGCAAAGCAGGGGATATGGTTTCAAGTTCCTCAACTTGCTCAGGCTTTGGCGCCTTCGCCGAGTTAGCAAACTCTTTGGAAGGTAAAATACAAAGTTCAGAACCAACCCAATGTCAGTTACAGATTAACAAGAACACTGTTAACTTGTTTTCGTTTTTTAGGTTGGAGAAAGATATTCGTTTCGACTACTTCTGGACAAGGTCCACAAAGCTCCTCTTTGTAAGTACACAACTCTAACTAGGTTTTGTGAATCAAAGTTCCCAAACACATTGGTACCGTTTAACACTACTTCACAATCAATTGCTTTTCATAACATTTAGGTGACCCTGACGGTGGTGCACTTTGGAGGTTGCCTCAATTACCTTATAGCAGACAAATACCCCAATCCAAGAAGAACATGGATTGGTGCCAACATGCCCAACTTCAAGGAGAAGAGTCTGTGGAACAGATATATTATGTCAATGTATTGGTCTATTACTACACTAACCACTACTGGCTATGGGGACTTGCATGCAGAGAACTCTAGGGAGATGCTATTTGACATATTTTATATGCTCTTCAACTTGGGCTTAACATCTTACCTTATTGGCAACATGACCAATCTCATAGTCCATGGAACTAGTAGGACCAGGCATTTCGTAAGCTCCAGCTTCCACTTCTGATATTCAAAAGAAACATTTTTCAATCTGCCCATTACAGATTTTTTCACTTTTTGGGCTAATTTTTTAATCTTGGTATGATACATAGAGGGACAAAATCCGGTCTGCTTCAGAATTTGCTGCTAGGAACCAGTTGCCTCGCCATATAGAAGAACAGATGCTATCTCATATTTGCCTAAGTTTCAGAGCTGAGAGATTGCAACAACGAGAAACTCAAAATGCACTACCAAAGGCAATCAAATCAAGCATTGCCCATCACCTTTTCTTCCCTGTAGTTGAGAAAGCGTATCTATTCCAAGGAGCTTCCCACAACTTTCTCTTCCAACTTGTATGTATCAATTGAAAGTCACATTAATGCATGTTTTTTGTGTTCGTGTGGATATTTCACTCACTATTTCATGCGCATGCGATGCAAAGGTTGCAGAAATGCAAGCCGAGTACTACCCACCCAGAGAGGAGGTGATCCTTCAAAATGAGGCTCCTACAGATATGTACATATTGGTATCAGGATCAGTGGTGAGTATACTCCAACTAAGCCTTCAATTGAAACATTTAAACCACAAAATTAATCAGTTGGTTTGGGTAAATCTTCTCAGGAATTTGTTGTCAGCACAGAAAAGGATAATGAAGGAAATGGCCAAGTATGAAAAATATTGGTTCAAGAACTATATTTTCGGATATATTAACAATGAATCAATGTACTAATTTCACCAGTTTAAAGTGATCAGGTCATTGAAAGATTGTTTCCAGTGGATGTGTTTGGTGAAGTAGGGGCTATATGTAACACACCACAGCCTCACAAGGTCAGGGCGAGGGAGCTATCTCAAATTTTGAGGCTCAAAAGAACAGTTCTTGTGGATGCTCTCCACGCAAACCCATCTGATAGCATGATTATCAAAAACAACCTTTTCAAGGTGCACTAGTAAAACTCTTGCAAACTACTAATTCACATAAATCTCACTTTTTTCTCTACAATCTTTTGACAGAAGATGGAGGGAATCGAAAACATAGTTTGCAAAGATGTACAAGAAGAGTCCCATGACCATACTTCTATCATATGTCAAACACAGTCTTCACAAAAAGAAACAGATCTGGGTTTTAACAGAAGCACAAAAGCTGATACATCAGAACATCGGATAAAAACAGTGAGAACAGAATCGATTCAAGAAGGAATGAGCACCAAAGCTTTGGTTAAGGAAAAATTGAGGCCAATTCTTGAGAGCTCTTTGATTGGAAGAATACCCACAACTTACAGTTCGAAGAGCTGCCAAGCACCACCGAGAAAAAGAGTAGCAATCCACTTGAAAACAGCATCAGAGAAACAGCCAGGGAAGCTGATAGCCTTACCTGACACTATAGAAGAATTGGTCCAAATCGCCGGTGAGCTCTTTTCAATCCTTCTCAATACATAAAACCCAAATTTACTTTCACTAAAAATAAACATAATCAAGCAAGAAAAGCTGACAGGAACCTGGTATTTTCACAGGTAAAAAACTTGGTGTTTGCAACCCCATCAAAGGCCTTACCAGAGAAAATGCAGAAATAGATGACATGAACACCATCCGAGATGGAGATCATATATTCTTTCTTCAAGTTGAGAATGCCAATGTGTATACAGAGCTTCAAAACAATAGAAATTCTTCAATGGCTGCGAAGTAGCCATCCAATGATACTTATCCGTTACAATCTCAAGCAAGAGAAATAAGCAAATTCACATAGCATGTGATTCTGTGAAAATACATAATCTCAGCCACGGAAGATAAGCTTATAACATGTTATCATGTAAGGTCATTCTTATATATACGTCATAGACTTAATCAAAAACAAATTTATTAAACATTTGCATATGGACCAATCAAAGCTGGCTCATGAGTCAATCCCTCTTCTCCCCATTCTCCTCATCCCTTTCCTAACAGAGCTATTCTGTCACTCTTTTAAGCTATAAACACTACAGTTGGTTAATTTTTCAACCACCACTTGTTTGTACGTCATTGAAGAGCAGCCATTGATAATATGACCATTGATGATTCCATTAAAATGTAAAGGTGTGATCGTGTTTGTAAGAAAATGCATACGGTGAATTAAGATTAGCATATTATTCTTGTCGGATTATAAAAATGCTTTTACCAAACAGAATTGATTTGTCGCCTTCTTTTAACAATAGATCTATTGAACATTTTACAAAAAAATTCAAGTGGCATTTTGATGAACTTTAAATTAATAAATATTAAGTAGAGATGGGAATGGCTTGACTAGACTTGAAACTCGAAAAAAAATATATTCGGCTAATTGACACAAAGTACCTACTTAATATCTTTGCTATTTATGCATATTAATAATTTATATGCCATTGAAATTCAGTATAATTTAAAAACCCATTCTATTTTGCCAATGAAATAAAAAACTATAATACCAATGAATTTGGCTCAGCTTGATTTTAAACAAATTGAACAAAAAACAAGCTAAAGAAGATGAAAAGGAAACAAAAAGAGAAAAATACATAAATAATTTATCATTTTGTCCATTATTCATCTAGAGAAGAATCAAAATTTTGTTATAAAACTCTAAATTATAAGCCTTTGTTTATTTTTCCCCAGCTTTAATAGCCACAACTCGTATGCGCAATACATCATTGGGCCCGCCTACAAACCACTTAGCAAATTGTGCAATTATAATTTGATTTATTATCATAATTTATTAATTTAAAAATATTTAACTCATTTAATTAAAGTAGGCAAGATGTTGCATCGGTTTATGTGAGAGGTAAACTCTAATTTTATAAGTAGACAACCTTCAATAAATAATGAGATAGAATATAATTAGAATGATGTTTTAGAAATATACTCCGATTTTAAAATTATATTTTAAGAGGATATAAACTATAATAATTTTATTAGTTTTTTTATATTTTAATTGAAGAATCTCCTACTTATCATAATCTTCGAAGCCCTTTCTAGCAATAACTGTAGATTAATAAGGCTTTTAATAATGGGATTGACAAATTACAATTCTATCTACTCCTGTTGGCATCAACACGTATGAAATTTAATGGATAGCAAACTTTTTTGAGTTGATCGATTAGCTAAATCTATGTTTGTCAATTTTAATTATCAACATTCGGCAAAAGCAAAAAAGATATAGTTTGATCCTAAAATTTTGGATAAATTGTGCAAGGATTAACTGTAAATCTATAAATGATAAAATAAATTATAATAATTTGAAATTAAATGAGAAAGTAAATTATAACTAACCAACGAATTGTGGATGCATGGGGTATATTTAAAATTTATTGATAATATATATGAAGAATATACAAAATTATTACTATATTGTTTTAAATAAAAAAATATAGTAATTTTGTATATTCTTCATATATATTATCAATAAATTTTAAATATACCTACATGCATCACAATTCGTTGGTGCCACTTTCTCATTTAATTCAAATTAATATAATTTATTTTTATCATTTATAGATTTACAGTTAATCCTTACTAATTTATCCAAAATTTAGGATCAAACGATAGTAAAATTGACAAGTTTAACAATCGATCAACTTCAAAAAAGTTTATCAATGATTTCATACATTGTTAGAAGTAGATAAATTTATAATCTACAGTTAATATAGAAAGAACTTCGGATATGATAAGTAGGAGATTCAAAATATAAAACAAATAAGTAATATAGTTTATATCCTCTTAAAATATAATTTTAAAATCAGTATATTTCTAAAACATCATTCTAATTATATTCTATCTCATTATTTAGTAAAGGTTTAATCTACTATAAAATTAGAGTTTACCTCACATAGAACAATGCAACATCTTATACAATTAAATAGTTAAATATTTTAAATTAATAAATTATGATAATAAAATCAAATTATAATTGCACAATTGCTAAGTGGTTTGTAGGCAATCTATTGCCTTAGTTGTAATATGCAAAAACAGGGAAAAATAAACAAAGATATAATTTAGAGTTTTATAACAAATTTGATTCTTCTCTAGATGAATAATGGACAAAATGATAAATTATTTATGTGTTTTTCTCTTTTGTTTCCTTTCATCTTCTTGTTTTTGTTCAATTTGTTTAAAATCCAAGCAGCAAAATTCATTGGTATTATAATTTTTATTTCATTAATAAGACGAACCTTGAATTTCAATGGCATATAATTAATATACATAAATAGCAAGATGTAGGTACCTGTGTCAATTAGCGAATATTTTTTTCGGGTTTGGGTCTAGTCAAGCCATTCCCATCTCTACTTAATATTTATTAATTTAAAGTTCATCAAAATGCCACTTAATTTTTTGTAAATGTTCAATAGATCTAATTGTTAAAGTGTAACAAATCAATTCTGTTTGGTAAAGCATTTCCCTCTAATCCATTTTAAATGTATGCTAATCTTAATTCACCATATGCATTTCTTACAAACACGATCACACCTTTACATTTTAATGGAATCATCAATGGTCATATTATGGCTATGCTTCAAATGACATTTCCTTTAGTGGTGGTGGAAATTAATATAACTTGTAGTGTTTATAGCAAGAGTGATAAGACTCTCGTAGAGAGGATGAGAAGAGAATGAAATTTCATGAGCCACTGTTGGTCCATATGCAAATGTTGTTTTTGATTAAGTCTATGACATGCATATATAAACATGATAACATGTTATAAGCTTATCTTCCGTGGCTAGTATATTTTCACAGGAGGAAATCACATGCTATATTGAATTTGCTTATTTCTCTTGCTTGGATATTTGAGAGATAAGTATCATTGGATAACACTTTAAATAAAATTTGAAGAATTTCTATTGTTTTGAAATATATACACATTGTACCATTCTCAACTTGAAGAAAATTCCATCGAGATGGTATGTCATCTATTTCTACATTTTCTCTGGTAAGCCTGATAGTTACTAACATAGGGTTGAAAGTTTCTAATCAGCATTTTTAGTGAAAGTAAATTTGGGTTTGAAAAGGAAACTCCTACATTTAATTCTTCTATAGTGTCAGGTAAGGCTATCAACTTCTCTGATGCCCCAAGTGGATTCTGCTTTGGCAACTCGAACAAGTTGTGGATTAATTCTTCAATCAAGTTAACTCTTTCCTTAACAAAACTTTGGTGCTTTGTTCCTTCTTGGAATCGGTCTGTTCTCACTGTTTTTATCCGATGTTCTGATATCCTTTCTGTTAAAACCCAGATCTGTTTCTTTTTGTGAGACTGTGTTGACATATGATGAGTATGGTCATGGAGTTTCTTGTATCTTTGCAAACTATGTTTTGTTCCCTCCATCTTCTGTCAGATTGTAAATATATTAGTGAAATGGTTCTAGAGTTTACTAGATGCACAAAGATTGTTACGATAATCATCAGATAGTTTGCATGAAGCATCCACAAGAACTGTTCTTTTGAACTCAAAATTTGAGATAGCTCCCTGTGACCTGTGAAGACTGTGTGTGTTATAACTCTACTTGCAAGCATCACTGGAAACAATCTTTCAATTAGCCACATTGATTCATTGTTAATATATCAGATATAGTTCTTGAACCAATATTTTCATACTTGGCCATTTACTTCATTATCCTTTCTGTGCTGATAACAAAAAATTCCTGAAAAGATTTGCAAAACAACTGATTAATTTTGTGGTTTAAATGTTTCAATTGAAAACTTAGTTGGAGTATACTCACCACTTGATCTGATACCAATATGTACATATCTG
>JAURVB010014750.1:0-56943 GCA_033002965.1 Piper betle | reverse complement strand
AGCTTGAAGGTAAATATCTATCTATGATTAATATATAATATCTGTGTTTTATGTCCATTTTCACGAATGTAATATGATAAAAGTTGGCTTTCATGGAGTGCTTGCATGTTTAAGCTTTTATAGAGTTGATTTGTTCACTAAGATCAAGACGTTTTGTGCATGTATTTAGTTTAATATTGAGCGTAACTATAAAGATTAATATCATAATATCAATATTTATCTTATTAAACATGGACGTCATTGAACTGATCCGCTATAAAGACTTTGATGGTTTTATCTCTAAGCTTTTATAAATTGATTCGAGAAGGAAATTGGACTTCTCTTAGCTACAGAGTAAATACAATGTTGCGTGCACTAAAAGACTATCTCCTGTGCCATCACAACAGTAAATATACTCGCTGAAATTTCATGAGATATGGGTAAATAGAGTATTTTTATCGGGTACTGTTGAAGTTTCACTCAAAATCAAGTTATTATAAAATTTAACTCGAGAGAGGATTTTTTTTAATATCAAAATGAGCTTATAAATTATACCTCTGAGTTTGACTATGGCTTCTCGGACAACTCTTTCACAACCTGGGCAGCACATCCTCACTTTCAACTCGATCGTCTGAAACATTAGTAACATATGTCATTACTCATTGGTATCTGCCAAATAATCTTATGTGGCTGTATCTTAATTCGTTTCCATATAACGTTAATGCTCTTCTATGTAGTGATAGTTGGTTGAAGGACCTCAAAACCATACAATCGAGTTGTCTCAGAGAAATGAACCTGTAGAGAAAGAGGCCGACCCTTAGCCATTCTTGGGAAGCTATTGATCTCTTGCGGAAAGACAGAGTAGCTATTGTAGAAGATGGATGCTAGAAAGTAATCCACTGATCTTCTCAGTGCAGTGACCATGGCTAAATTTATATAAGAAACCCAGCTCTATGAAAGAGCTATTGATTTGATGATAATATGCGGAGCTTCTTGCTAATATTCTTGACAAGGTTTCGTCTGATAATTATAGTACAAATCTCAATGTAATATTCCAAGGTTCCAATATGTATTATGATAGTTTTGTTCAAATTCTTTCTGTCTATTTTCATGTGACAGCTGCTTTAAGAATAGAATCCGAAACCCTTAATTCATTGCTGGAAATGTGGGTGGAGCTCAGCTTATTGTCACTTCAAAAGAATAGAGTTTAGGTGTTTTAGGTCAGATGCAGTGGCATAAAATATCTTCTATAAATCTTCTTTTTACAGTTCACTCCAAAAAAGAAAAAAGAAAACACGTCCAGATGCATGCTCCGTAACGTTTATTCCCGAAAAACTAATTCTCTAGCTAGATGATCTTTTAAATGTATAAAAAATTGTTCATTGTATTCATTTGCACCGAAGAAAGAGCCTTTAGGCCTTAGGTTATCCTTTTAAAAAATATGAAAATGCACTGGATTAATTTCCAGCCAAGAACTCCAGGTTTCTAAGAATTTTTGATGTGTGAAGTGCACATAATTAGCAGTATTATTGTACATCAAGTATCGGCATATGCTGGAAATTCCTAGAATAATGTGGGCATAGACTACCCATATCTGCAGAACATTTTCGGCTTAAATTCTATATTTATTATGTAGAACATGATGGAAGAGAACATAAATTAGCAAGTAAAAAGCTTCTGATCTTGTCCAGGAAAAAAACAAACACTGACCCGGCCCCTAATGCATGTATGCCATTTCGGACGGAGGCTAAAATTACTTTTCAAGATACCCACAAAAATTAAGTAGAGAAATAAAACAATTTAATTTCATTCCTTAAAATCAGGTGAATGCACGATTTAGGGATTAGACCTATGCAATTTAGATTGTTTCATGTATTATATATATTTACTGTACAGATAGAAAATGGAGTCCAGAGCAGTGTTCAAATCCTCTTCTTGAAGTGCTGTTCACTTTATATATCCAGTGGTTTTGTAACATCCTGTGTATAATCGTCGTCAAGAGAATGCTTTTTTTATGGAGCAGCTTCTGGTCCTCTTAGCACTAATCTTCTAAAGGGATTCCGTATGCAACAAAGTAGGCCCGTCCATTCTACGGACACTAGCTGCGTTACATCAATCTCATGATCATATTCACATGAGAACAAAGGTTTTATATAACAACCATCTGTACTATAACATAAGAAAAAATTGGCCAGTACGCTTTTTGACAAGGAGCTGGCTCATGTTGATGGGTACTGAATGCAATAGTAGCACAAGAAAGCTGGCTTTTGATTCCTTCATCACTAGAACAGGCAGAGATGCTGGAGCCATTGAATTGTTTGGCAGAGATGATTTCTTCATATCGAAGCAAAGCAGAGAGAACTAAGCTTTCATGGTGCATCATTCACGGTTCACGTGTTCTAGCAGACCGCAAGTTGCACAATTGTTGACTTGGCATGCTCGTCTCTTGCATATATGTACACTTTTATGAGTAAGACAATGGAGAACGACGAATAAGCTTCGCTTATCAGTACAATCTTCGATTTATCTGGTCAGGCTCAGGTCCATAAACTCAAAATTTTCATCTTATCTGCTAGAGATAAGTCATGGCCCGCCTCGATATTTTTTATCAGCTCGGCTCATACAGGCTCCGCCCGGTCTACGAGCCAAACCGAGCTCGGCTCGTGGAGTATAAGGCCGGCCCAACACGGCTCATAGGCTCGCCCAGATCGAGCTCTTCTCCAGCTCATATATATATTTTTGTTAAATTTATAAAAGAAAAAAATGGAGAATAAAGTTGGAGAGAGAGAGAGATTAGCTCTCTAGAGAGCCCCATTGGGAGCCAAACATATTCACAAACACGGTTTGAGCTTGGCTCACAGGCCTAAACAATGGGCTCAACTCAGACTCAAAATGAATGAAACCGCTTAACTCATCTGCCATGGCTAACTTGTTGCGGTGAATGGCTAGCTCGTCTGATCTATCTGTCCATTGGCCTATTAAAATTATTATTATAGGCATCTCAAAAGCGTCCGAGGCCATGCTTATCGGGCTTCAAGAGGCCTCGAGGCCATGCTTATCGGGCTTCAAGTTAGGCCTCTTTTTATATGTGTCCATTGGCTTAGTTATTATGGGCATCTCAAAAGTGTCTAAAGTCAAAAATAAAAAATAAATGAAAGAAAAAAGTCAGAAACCCATTCATTAAACCGGGATTATTAAATCTTTTTAAGCCACCAAAATTACTATTACAATATTACTCAGATTTTTGGAATTATAGTAGACATTTTTAGAAATGTCGAGCTGAACGTCCCGTGGGCTGGTTCAAGCTCACCGTGTCAAGCCCCCACGTGGCCCGCATTGGGCTACAAACGAGTCCACTCTACAGGGCCCACAGGTTGCGAAGTGTCGGCCATTGAACCACCACGAGCTGAGGTGGGCGTGCCCACCTTTTTTGTCAGGGCCCACTTATTTTTTTGGAATTATTGTTTTTTTAAACTTATGCCTACTCAACCTTTACACGAAAAAATAAAGTTATTAATAAAGTGATTGTGAAATCATACACCCTTCCAATGCCCTACCATTACCACAAAAATTTTATTTAATCTACATAACTCCATACGAGTTCCACATATACTCCAGACAAGTTCACTATTAATTGAACAGATCTCATGAACAACAAACGCACCGATTTCAGAGACGACAATTCTGCATATGAGATATATATATATACCCTGGTAATTAAAACATACAAATTAGTTATCACAAGATCATTACTTTGAGAGAGGGATTGATCAGCACTCTGCAGTCGATTAAATCACCCAAAAACCCGCCTAATTAGACATGGCCGGGGTCACTCGGGGAGGGAGGAAGCAGCGAAGGGCAAGCTTCTGAGCATGCGCAGTCTCATCTGGCGTGGGAAGGGGGCATCATGGAACACCTGCTCCAACACACTGGCCAGCAGCACAGTATACTCCTCCATCAGCTCTGCTACAATCGCCACCAGAAACATACTCTCTTCTCACTACTCTTAGCTAGCTCAGCCCCAATCTGTTTTCTCACTCATGAACTCATCCCTGCCCATGTTATAATACTTCACGCCTACTAGGAAGAGCAACTCTATCCATATTCTGGTTTCCAGTGTGCTTGCTATACTGCTGCACACGGCATCTTGTTTTAGACTTGGTTGGAATGGGGACGTACCAAACAATGTCTGAGACTCTTCTGGACCTTTGTGACAAGAGAGGTGAGACCATCCTTATCCAGATGCTGCTTTCTGGTTTCTACACGTCTTTTGCATGCGCTGGGATTGGCCTTGCAGCTGGGACCATTGCGAATATTTTTAGCTGCTGCCATGATTTCTTTTGATGTGTTACATCGAATATATCTCCAAGAGGGTTATGCAGATTAAATAATAATAATAATAATAATAATAATAATAATAAAATTATTGTGTGAACCAATCTAATCGGTAATTAAGAAACAAGAGGATAGTCAGTTGTCCACGTCTCCCTCATTTTATTGGCGCATGCCAAGACACAATACAAAAATGGGCTGCTCTTGGCAAAGAATGCAAATCAGGCCCACTGATGAGAAACCATTTTGGGCTGATTAAAGGTCTTGTTTAATCAGGCCCACTTCTGTCAACGGTCTGGTCTGTACATGAGTTCTACAAAAAGGCATCAGTGTTTAGGGTCCCCTAGGATTTTCTAGAGTTGGCCCTTCTTTATATTTAAAACTTTATTATAGGCCGCAATCTACTTGTTTCCCTTGGTGACACAAGAGGATGATCATAGCATTATAATTTGAGTCGGGATGTAAAACACAAGGGCAATAATAATTTTGAATATGATCAAAGATATCTATTTTGATTAAAAGAGTATAGGGTAATGATATTTACGAAAGGTGTTTTTGATAAATCTTAGAGATTTGAGATGGGCATTTCCACAATAAAAGGTAATAAAATGAATCGTAACTTCAATAACTACCTCTAAATCTCTTACAAATTATCAAAAAATTATCTAAAAAACAATCATTAGTCAAAGATATAACTAAGTTCCGAAATGTTGGTTGTTTAGTGGGATGTTAAAATATTAAATACTAGACCAATATAATTTACCCACAACACATCTATTCTTATTAATAAAAAGAGAACTTAATATTGTCATATAATTAATAGTAAGAGATTTAGTTAATTAAAATACAATAAAAATATAAGAAAATAATAAATTAAAATATTATAATTTATCATCTTATTCAATTAGGGCTTATCTTTAAAGTTAATCAGAATTTATTTTTAACATATTAGATATTTATAGTATACCTCATTTTTAATAAGAGTTTATTTATAAAATTAAAATTTATGTGTAATATAAGTCAAAATATCTAATGCGACACACCTCCCCTAATGCTTCCTAATTGGAATGAATAACAAGACTCTCAACAAATTTTAAAGTAAAATATTTTGATTGTCTTTATTGTGAATACATCTTAAAAGGATGAAATAGAAAATTTTATATAAAATCTATGGAAAATTTTATCATGATTCTTGAGTCAAGATGTGAAAGGGAGGGAGGAGGTAAAAGATGGAGAGCGTTCGTAAAAAAAATGGGTTTGCCTTTTTTCCTCTAATATTTTGTATTGAAATTGTTAAGGGGCCTTTATTACTCTTTTTTCTAACATTTCACCCAAAACCAATTTTTCTTAGATTTTTTAATTTTTCTACTAAGTAGGTTCCAAATAACGCAATTAAACACTTTATTAGGATAACCAATTAATTAAGAAGATGCTCAACTATTTACAAAAAGATATGAATTGCTATAAGATACATGCATGCAGTTCGTTTTGGGAAGAGAAAAATCAGGTTTTCTCAAGATATTATTTTCACGGAGAGACTTTGTGGGATTTATTCACGAAGAAGCAACTTCTTTTCTTTCTGTGATTGGATTTGATTGGCAAACTGTAATATTTGTTATTCACTCTCGTTTCGATCTTGTTCCGCACATATATTTTTATTTTTATTTCAACCTTGAACACTGGATATTAATTTTTGTTCTTGGTTCAATATAGATGATATGCTCAGTTCCCACTTCAGTACTTGTGCCTCTCAACCCACCTGGTTTCTGCTGCTAGCATCTGAAGAACTGACTCTCAACAAACGCCCCCCCCCCCCCCAAAAAAAATGCACATAAAAATTACAGCTCCTAAGCCCACCTTCCCAACTGCATTTCTCTGCCCCTGTTTTCAAGTACAGAAAAAGACACAAACCGACATCTGCACCATTGCTCCATTCCGTCTCCAACAGTGACAAAATTGACGAATATGCGTCGCAAATAAAAACAAATAGAATTATAGAATGGGTCGATGCCAAACGACGCTAAATAAAACAAATTGGTTAGCTGTACCACACTGGGTTTACTTAAAACATTAATAAAATGGAAGTGAAAGTGTCAACTTTGCCTGGTCACTGGTCAGTATGAATTATACTGATACAGCGTTGAGATTGATCATTCTTATCAGGGTTTGCTCATATTTGCTGTCTTTGTTGTGACGAAATGACTCCCTCCCCCTTTCCAATTGATTAGCTCGTCTAATAAACGATGTAGATCAGATCCTATTAGACCAATTGATTAGTCCAAAGCCGAATAATTAGAGCCTGTCAAATTACGTATAACCATGCTTATAAGATGACCACAGGTTTCTCCTTTGAAGCATTGGGGGCCACACGTGATTTCAAGGGCTCATAGTGATCTGCCCGGGCCCCACACCAATCTACACGAAGCCACAAAAGGAAAACCTGAATTAGCTTGATTTTTATTCTTTTAATTAAAACACAAAAAATCTAAGGTCGTTAACCTTAACCACCCAATCTCTGTTGGACAATATATATATATATATATATATATATATATATATATAAATAAAAAAATAAGGAGAAAAAAAACTTTAAAATAACAGACTGGGCAATATTTACTAAGATTGACGTCTATCAACCGCCAATTCAATTCTGTTTAGTTACACAATGAATATTTCTGGACTTTTGAAAGAGAGCAATTAGTTTATGAATTACCACCTGTGCCCCTCATGAGAATAAAAACAGGGGACCCCCAAAATCTGTCCCCTCGGCTTGTGGGGCAGGAAGAAGAGGGCCCTACCCTAGACATCGGATGCATCTGAGCCGTGCACTTGATCCTTAATCGACCCAATCAAATTTAAATCCGACGGTTCAAATCTAAACTACTAAATCACGCCGACGTAATTAATCAGATCATTACCACATAAACCTCTCTTTGAAACTCGGTTGCAAGTGCTTCAATGGCGATGTCGTCCCCGAAGGCCGCAGCCTTGCCGGTGCAGTTCTCCTCGACGGAGAGCAGCCCCTCCTCCGTGTAGTGCAGCGAGACAATGTCGTATTCGTCACCGGCAGCGTCCCCTGAGATGGCCATGTACTTGGTTCAGGCCTCCCCGTTGTCCACCTCGAGGCATTTTTCCTTGTAAACCGTCTCCGCAGCGGCCTCCCTGTGTATGTAAATTGACAACAATATAAGCTCTTCCTTATCCATGAAGAAGGCTTGAACAAAGGTTGAGATCTTAATACCCAATGTGAAGAAATTGAGTACTAAGGGATGTTTTACAAGCTTCAAATGATTGTGAGATCTTAATGCCCAGATGAATAAGTTGTGTACTTATAAGGAATGCTATAAGCTACAAATATTTGACCAATGGGGAGATCTCATCGAATGTTATGAGCTACAAATGTTTGAGTCTTTGAGAAATGGTAAGATCTAATATTATATGAATGCTATAAGTGTTGAGAATTGTAAAATCATGTCATTAACAATGGCATTGAGCCAAAATTTATACATCGATTAGAACAATCTAGATGACTTGAGCAACCAACAAAACAGAGCATTGCCGTTGCAACAGTAACGTTCTAGAAAATTCAAACATTTTCATTACATATTACATACCCTTTACTCCTATCTTTAATACCCCCTTTGAGCTGGACATTGGCACAATTCCAAGCTCGCACACAATCCTTGAGAAAGGCTAAAGCAATAAGGCTTTGGTGAAAATGTCAGCAAGCTGTTCTGTTGTGGAGAGGTGTCGGGTTTCAAGTTTCTTGAGAGCAACTTGTTCTCTCACGAAGTAATAATCGATTTCAATATGTTTAGTACGAACAAGAAAGATAGGATTCACAGAGAGAAATAGGGCACTGAGATTATCACAATAGAGCACAGGAATATTACTTCGAACTATGTAGAGACCTTTGAGTAAATATATGATCCAAATTATTTCAGCTGCTGTAATTGCCATGGCTCGATACTCAGCTTCTGTACTCGATCTAGAGATAGTCGGTTGTTTCTTAGCAGACCAAGATATACAATTGGCACCAACAAATGTGCAATACCCAGTAGTAGATCTTCATGTAGTTGGACAGCCAGCCCAATCTGCATCAGAGTAAGCCGACAGCTAAAAATCAGATTTGGAAGAAACGAAATGACCATACTCCAAAGTACCCTTTATATATCTCAGAATTCTCTTCACTTGAGCAAAACTAAACTCAGTAGGGTTGTGCATATGCTGGCATACCCAATTCACAGCAAACATAATATCAGGCCTTGTAAAAGTGAGATATTGCAATGAGCCAACTAACTCCCTATACATGGTTGGATTGCAAAGTAGAGGAGAATGATTTGGAGTATTAAGTTTGTTAACCATGGGCGTAGCTAGTGGTTTACAATCCAACAACCCTGCATTCTAGAGTATCTGTATAGCATACCTCTTCTATGATAAGAAAAGACCTGATGAGGTAGTTTGCACTTGAATACCAAGGAAATGATGAACCTATTGTACCAAGCTCATGGTGCCTTTTTGAGACCATATAATGCTTTCTTTAGTCTGCAAACAACATTAGGATTCAATGTATTTTTAAAACCTGGTGGTTGAGAAACATAGACAACTTCTTGTAATTCACCATTCAAAAAGGCATTCTTAACATCTATTTGATGTACATACCAGTTTTTGATAGTAGCAAGAGACAAAACTAGTCTTACGGTTGCCGGCTTAACAACAGGGGAGAAAGTTTCTGAATAATTAACTCCTTGCTGCTGGTTGTATCCTTTAGCTACTAACCGAGCTTTCAATCTCTCAACCTTATTATCAACATTATATTTTACTTTAAAAATCCACTTAGTTCCAATGACATTCATATGATTTTGCTTGTCAACAAGATCCCATGTGCCATTTTTCTCCAAAGCATCTAGTTCTTCTTGCATTGCTTTTAACCATCCATGATGAGAAAGTGCGTCCTTTACAGAATTAGGTTCTGTAATATCTTCAATAGTTGTGGCCAAAGCATATTTTGGATTTGGTTTGATGATACCTGCCTTGGATCTTGTTATCATTGAGTGGCCTACAACACTCTTAGACTTGGAAGAGGATGGAATTGAAACTTCACACTCTTGAATGCCAGAAGAACTATTCTCTACATTGCTGTCAATTTTGGAACCAGATAAAACAGGAGATGTAGGTCGATCTTCTTGAACAGATGTAATCAAATCTTCATCTTGTCTTGCTGTAGATTGTGACAGAGTACACAAAGGCACATAGTCTAAATAAGTTGTAACATGTGCTTGAGAGGATGAAGATGATGAATTATGAACAATGTCAGTAGATGGAAAGACTTGTTCATCAAAAATCACATGTCGGGATATATGAATTTTCCTTGTCTGAACATTATAACACACATATCCTTTGTAAGATGTTTTATACCCTAAAAACACACATGGATGAGATCGAGGCTGAAACTTGTGTGTATTGTATGCTCGAAGACATGGATAACATCTACATCCAAAAACACGTAAGGAGGAATAATCGGGCTCTCTTTTGAACAATTCAAAAAATGGAGATGAATTACTCGGCAGAACAAATGATGGCCTCCTATTCAGTACATAGACAGCACTTTGGAAGCTATGGACCTGGAACTCATTTGGCACCTTGCTGTGAAATAACTGAGCTAAACCTGTCTCTACAATTGATATGTGTCTTCTTTCAGCAACTCCATTCTGTTGTGGAGTATAAGGACATGTTATTTGATGTAAGATTCCTTTCTCAGCTAAATAAGTTTGGAAAACATGTCCAGTAAACTCACCTCCACCGTCAGTTTGGAGACACTTTATTTTAGTAGAAACTGTCGATCAACAAGTTTCTCAAATAATTTAAAGACAATAAAGAAGCCAGACTTATTGTATAATAGATAAAACCATATAAACCTAGTACAATCATCAACAAAGGTAGCAAAATATCTGAACTTTTCAATTGATAATACAAGTGTTGGTCCCCATAGATCACAATGAACTTTATGAAAAAGAACTTCTGATCTTGTATTACCAACTAGAAAAGGTAGTTTAGTAGATTTTGCTAGTAGACAACTACTGCAAATAGCAAAAACAAAATTTTTAGATGTAGATTGTATGTGTCCTTGAGTCTTCAGAACTTTGAGAGTTTCAAAAGAGCAATGACCAAGCCTATAGTGGCAAAATAGATCTGATGTCCTCCTTTGTCGATTTGAATAAAGACCAAAATGTTGTCTTGTCTTAATAGTGTAAATGCTGCTTGTTCGAGTGCCAGAAAGAATTATGCTTCCAGATGACAACAAGTTTTGTTGCAAAGAAGGTACATGCAATACATTTTTAAGTTGAACTAATCCAGAAGAAGTATATATTTTAACAGAACCAATGTGCTCAATGTCTAACTATTTGCCATCTCCAATAAACACAACATCTGATTTACCATAGTACACATATTCATGAAACAAGGAGAGATTACCAGTCATATGAGAGGGCGCACCTGAATCAGGTAACCACTAATGAACATCAACATTCTGAGCTAGAAAGGCACTTAAAGCATGTTGAGCATGCTGAACTTCATCAGATGACTTCTTCTCCTTGAATATTGTATTTCATTTGAAACACTTAAAAGCAATCTGCCCTGGTTTTCGACAGATTTGATAAATAGTTTTGAATTTTCGTAAGGCATTTTTAAGTTCTTCATCAGTCTTGACAGGTTGAAACACAGATATGCTTGAATCAGTATTAATATTAAGCTTCTTCGTTAGTTTAGAATCCAAGTTGGTCACAGTAGCAGGCTCAAAACCATGATTTTCTGAAGTAAACTTCTGAACATTGGACCTTGCCTTTTTAAATTTGTTTGCAGCAAATGCAACTTGTTGTGTCGCCATGTTAGAATCTTGAAGTAAAATCCTAAATTCATAGCTATGCAACATTGAGATCAGTTCAATGTAGGTAATGGTGGCCACAAGGGCATGGTAGTAAACATTTAACAATTTGCTCCTAAGTCATTCAATAGCCAAAACGATTTTCTGTCTTCCAGCAGTGGCTTATCAATTGCGGCTAATTTATCACAAATTGCTTTAAACTTCAAGAGATAATCATCAAGAGTTTCACAATTATCTCTACGTAGTGTTTCCAACTGATAATGCAAAGTTGGTTCCCTGTCCATAGTCTTTTTGTTAAAAATATCCTTCAACGATTTCCATACATCTACAGCAGAGTCTAGTCCAACAACTTGTCGAAGAATCTCTTCACTTAACGAACTAATTATCCATCCTTTAATCAATTTATCAGTTCTTCTCCAAGCCATAAAATCTCCATTAACAGCTAATGAATCAGAAGAACCAATGTGTAGAGGAGAATGAATAGATCCATCAATAAATCCAATACAATTTTGTGATTCGATCAAATTCAAGATCTAAGATTCCCATAGCAGGAAGTTTTTCGCATTTAACCGAATTGTGACAAATGAAGGAGCATGAACATGAATAAGATATGTATAACGAAATGAGGAGTTTAGAAGCAAAGCATTCGATGCAGATGATTGACCAGGACAAGTTGTATTGCCAAACATTGTTTGCCATTGAAACTGTAACACTGGATCTAAAGGCAATCTCAATGGATCAGGTAACACAGGCGAAGTGTTATGTTCAGACAAATTTTCTCTGAGACTAGCATGAGTGGAATCATCTGCATGTTTGGTTTCAAAAAAACAAACACCCTCAGCGGCCAACTATGCCGCGACCAAATCTGGCCACTGCCAACCACATCTTGCCGTTGGTGTCCTTATCTGACTGCCCATCAGCCAAATCCGGTCGTGGGGATGCTAGATATGGCCGACCGTAGGCAAATTGGGCCGCAAGGCCAAAGATCCCGCTGAGCCCTCCGCCGCCCTGCCGCAGCACTCCTCTACCACTGCTGTTGCCCTCGCCCTGCATGGCCTCCTCTACCCCGCTCCCCCTCGAACCCATTGTGGATGCCCCTGCCTCGGCATGGTCGAGGGGGAGCAGGGAGGAGGGGCGTCATCGGCAGGGGATGGGGGAGTGGGGTAGAGGAGGCTACGGCGGGGCGGGGTGGCCACGGCATGGCAGGAACAGTTGCGGTAGAGGAAGGGGGAGCGGGGTAGAGGAGGCCACGGTAGGGCGGTCGCAGCATGGTGGGGGCAGTCGCGGCTTAGTAGGGGTGGTCGAGGTGGGATCGAGGAGGTTACGACAGGGCAACAGCGGCGACCGCCGGCATCGGGACGTTGTTTTTTTAGAACAATAGATTTAGGTTGTCCTTGTAATTGGACGGCCCAAATCAAAGTTTATTTTTTTTAAAAATTAATAGATCTAGATAATCCTTATAATCAGACAGTCCAGTCAAAGCTCGGGGTATAATTTTTTTGCCCCAAGCTAACTAACACTTTACCATTTTTGTTATTGGTATGAAATTCAAATTGTTGTTTTGTTTTTCAAATTTAATCTAGCTCAACGATTTTGTTAGGTTTTGTTTCTCCTAGCTAATTTGTAGTAGCGTTTGAGTTTGGAATCCAAGATGCGAGGGAAGAAGATGACTTCATTCGCTCAAGATGGGACTCCTAGCCTAGTAACCAGATCATAACACTTCCAACCTTTTTTGTCAAGGTAAAACCATGGAGAAATTTCGATAGGGTTTTAAAACCAAAAAGATTAAAAAAGACATCATTGTCGTAATCTTCTTGTGCAGATGTTGAAACAATTCATATGAATAGGAAATGGCCCGTTAGATTGTGTCTTGAGTTTTAGAGAGGAGCCAAAATTTTTTTTTTCACCCAACAAGTAATTCACCATCAACCATTAGAAGGGCCGCAAAATTTTTTTTCAACGCAATCCCCCACACCCGCAGATTTACTGTAACACCTCAAATCCGGTCCACGCTCATGAACCGAACCAGTATGTTACAGGCCCCGGTTAGGTCGGCTAACCCGAGCCTAACTCATGCGGATCCAATCTCGGCGTCTTAAGATGAAGATACAACTCTCAAAGCATGGATGAATGCACAAACCCTAACATGGTACTACATGAATGACATGCAATTCAAACACACACCAATACATATGCATATACCAACAATTTTAATCACACATAATCTAATATACCGTATATTCATTATAAAACTCGGGCCATACTTCTACTGTGCACTCTAATCACATCTCACTTCTTGTCATCATGTCTTAGCTTTTCATCATGTCATAACATCATATTTTAACAACTAATCACGTCACATCATCATGTTTCAAGCATTTATTCACACCATATAATAATATCATAACACAATATAAACACTCAATTGACTGACATGTGTGCAAGCGACAACAATGCTCCTCCGTCCAAACTGGCTCTTCCAACTCGTAATTGTTACCTACATATAGTATAAAAACACGTCAGTAACAAGTGTTACTGATCCGAAAAATAAAATAACTATAACAAGCTGGCTATGAGAGCAAACTCTCATATAAAAGAAAACATCATATACTCCACGTGAACACTCTGAAGGGCACTACTGAGGAGCCACTGGGCTGCAGACCTGGTAGCATCCCGAACTTACTGATCTGCTGCTGGTACTGTGCCGCTCTCGGCACTTCTTTTTCAGTACTTCTCATGAAACTTTATCCTAAGCCCTCTCCTTACCTCCATATTTCTCCTGGCCTTGAGCACGAAGGCCGAGTACTCTCAGGCAGTCGCCTTTAGTACCCTTTGAACCACAAGTCTGGACATGCACTGTACTAAACAGTACCCGTAAACCTCCACGTTCTCCGGGTGTGAGGAACTCAAACGCGGAGTTGTCAAGATCCCTCGGGAATGGAACAGTCCGCTGGCACTAATCCAGAGCCCGCTTTGACTGTCACGGCATCCTCTGCATGGTACGTGCAGTCGATTTCTCCATCTCTCATCTCACTGAAAAAGCGAAACTACATATATATAGGGCTGGGTAGGGATTTATATAATAGGCCCGAAGGCAACTTTTGGTGGATCTTGTTTTCGAAATCAACCTCGAGGGATCTCATCCTCGAGGGGTTATTAATCCGGAAAATGTTCGGTTAAATGGCCCGAGTTAAGTGGGATCCGATAAAACGCCACTTAACCCGTCCTGCAGGCAATAAATTAAACATACAATAGAAAGAGTAAATTAGAGACGAGTCCTAAACGGACCTGGTAGAAGCTCCAAGCGTCTCATCGCACCTAGGCGGCGAGCTCCTACTCCGTACCTACACATCAAAACTAAATACTAACGCCCACTAACTACATGATGCATCAAAATCAATGAATCACGCACAATGCAACCACAAGATCATCCATCAAAATAACAATCAGATAATTATAAGAGTAAATAATCCTAACTCAAACTATTCATACCATATTTTATTCTGCTCTTCTAAGTTGCATCGTACTAGATTAACATGCTCATACACAATTCATCTCATTAGATCACTTACTTCATTCACTAACAATCTCATCATGCACATCTTTACTTTATTCATGGTCAAGACATTAATCATGATAATTAATCAACCCTAGCATGCTATGCTAACAATTATCATCAATTTTAAATAAATCAATAGGAGGTAATTATACCTCACGTTGTCGACAATCGGCGACAGTTAGGGTTCCGTCGCGTGTCTCGGAACTCAAATTCGGCGCTCATCGGCGTCCGAAGCTCAATTGGGCTCGACTGGGTGAGCCCTGCGGAAGATCCGATGAATTCTAGTGAATTCAAGAAATTCCGATTTTCCGGCGGTTTTCCGGCAACTGCTGGCGGTTTTCCGGCGACAATCGCCGGCGGCGTCTACTAGCTGGAAAGTGGTCGTGTTGGGTACCCTCGGAACCGGCTCGGCCAGCCCGACTCATCTACGAAGTCGACGCGGCCAACGGAGGTGGTGGCTCGCCGGAAAATGCATAAGATGGAGCAGCGGCGATGGGTCGCTAGATCCGGCCGGCTATGTAACACCCCGTTTCGGCTCACCCGCGAACCGACCCGGGAATGTCACCGGCGACCGAACCGTTCGCTAATCTACTGGGTTCGGTTAAGCCGTCCAGGATCTACTCTCGGCGTTTTAAGATGGAGATGCAAACATGAAATGCATGGATGGGATGCGTGGGTTCTAACGGAGTCCTACATGCATGCTATGATGTACAAGCAAAGACAAGACAAAATAATAAATGAGAAACCAAAAGAAAATATATACTATTTTATAAAAATACGGTAAAACATGATAATCTATCGTAGCATTCATCATTATCTCCTTCGTTTCAATTGAACCGAGCCTGAACTCCAAACTCACTACTCATTCACATTTATCCATTCATTTCAAAACAAGCAATTTATCTAAACAAACACATCAAAATTATCATTCACGTAGCAATAACACACCGTCATTATACGTTACACGCAGCAGGTACATGTGTGCGCAGTTCCGTGCTGCTCCTCCGCAGTCCCGACAGCTTTCATCGCTCGCATTCCTCACCTACATATATATAGAAAAACCGTCAGTAACGAGTGTTACCGGCCCGGAAAATAACTAATATCAATCTGGCACAGGAGAGCAAACTCTCCTGTTGAATGAAAACCATATACTTCCTCAAGAACTCTCATCAGGGCACATACGGGAGCCGTCGCCCTCGGGTCGACAGCGTCCCCCTATCTTTCACATTCTCATGCCTCGGCCATTTCTCTATTGCTTCTCGCGTCAAATCTCATTCCTTTCCGCCCTCTGCACCTTCCATATTACTCCTGGCCTTGAGCACGAAGGCCGAGTACTCTCAGGCAGTCGCCTTCAGTACCCTTTGAAACCACAAGTCTAGACATGCGCTGCAATGCAGTACCCGTGAACCTCCACACTTCTCCGGGTTTGAGGAACTCAAAGGTGGAGTTGTCAGGATCCCTCGGGAATGAAACGGCCCGCACACCATTCCAGAGCCCACTGTCGACACACACGTGCCCGCTCGCGTAGCACGGTAGTCGGATTTCCCTCATTCAGTCTCTCACCAAAACACGAAAACTATACATATATATAGGTCTGGGTTGGGATTTATACAATAGGCCCGAAGGCAACGTGAGCTGGATCTGAAGTTCGAAAACAAACTCGAGGGATCTCATCCTCGAGGGTTATTAATCCGGAAAATCGTTGGCTAAATGGCCCGAGTTAAGTGGGATTCGATAAAACGCCACTTAACTCGTCCTGCACATAATAAATCAAATACACAAGAGAGTAGCGTAAATCAGAGAACGAGTCCTAAACGGACCTGGTAGAAGCTCCAAACGGGTCCACGCGCCTAGGCGGCGAGCTCCTACACCGTACCTACACAATCAAACTAAATACTAACGCCCGCATGATGAATCACACATCCTATAGCATACACACACAATTAACACAATCACGCATCAATCAACACACATCAACCTATATCAATTCTAGCAAGTCTACTTAAGCTAGTTTGATTAGATCATGATTATTACTTAATAACCCTAATTAGTTTCATAACTTCTATTTTTAACACCACACAATCAAACAAATTTCATATTTTTATCCTTAATCAAATCTACATTTATATATATTATTATAACACACAATTCACCAATCCTAGCATGCAATTCTAATAATCAAAACTTTCAAATAATTAAATTAAAATAAATTATACCTCGCGTCGTCGAAAATCGGCGACGGCTAGGGTTTCCGTTTCGTGGCTCGAAACTCGAATTCGGCACCTAGCGGCGTCCGAAGTCCGATCAGATTGGACCGGGTGCGTTCGGCGGATGATCCGGCGAATTTCCCACAAATCCAATTTCCGGCGGTTCCGGCGGTTTTCCGGCGAGTGTCGGCGGTTTTCCGGCGGATTCCGACGGTTTTCCGGCGATGATTTGGGACGGAGCAATCAAGGGGTCTATCGGCACCAGCTCGACGAGCTCGGTCCAATGGTGGTGTCAAACAGGGTAGCCGAGGCGGCGATGGCCGTCGACGGCGGCGTCGAAAATGGGCGGCGGTGGCGGCGTTCTCCGATCGAGGCTCCGGCCGGCCTCGACGGTGGTCGGGACGATGGGGAAACGTCGGCGACGTCGAGGGGGTGGTCGTCGGGGTCACAGCGGCGGCGGCGCGGCTCGGACGGCGGCGAAATCAGTGGGCGGCGTGTCGCGGTTCGCGGGCGGATTCTGGCGTCGTGGCGAGGTGGTGGCGGCCGGGGCTGTTCGGGGTGGCGCGGTGACGGCAAGGCGAGGCAGGGCGGCATCGATCGGCGGCCAGGCGGCGTCGGCCGTGGCCGCGGTGGCGCGCGAACAGGGGCGGCGCGGCGGCTAGGGTTTGGGCGTGGGGGAGAAAAGGTCGGGGGTGGAGAAGAAATAGTTGGGTGGCAAACTTGTAATTAAGTACTTGACTCGATTCCGACTCGAGTCAAAATAATAACTAAGTTCGTAATAAATTCTAAAAAATTCTATAAAAATATGGAAAAATCACATAAAATCAAACAAACACAACAACATCCATAATGGCATGCTCTATAACTAATCAACCCACCCGAATATAATCCATAACGCGTCCTAACGCGGTTATTCGGCCTAAAACTATTTCTACGATCCAATATATATAAAAAAAAAAATGAACTGCATACTTTCATATATTCAGATAACTCGTATCTCTACCATTGTGTTCATCGACGTTATCATCATATATTCAGGTACACCTGACTCTCATCGCTCATAACTCACGGCTGGTCTCGACTCAGTACACGCGATTCATGAAACTGACTCGACTCGAAACCAACGGTCGAACCGACTGGTTCGGTAAACGTAAAACCCTGACTCGAATCACGGGTTTTACATTTACCCATCATACACATAACACTAACCATACACGACCGTTTCCACGAGGCATTGAACAGTTCAACCCCTAATACACCTCTCACTAGGGTGGCTAATTGAGCGAGCCAGCTCGTGAGCATTTAGCGTTCGGCTCGACTTGACTCGACTCGAAACTCGACATTTAAATGCTCGACTTGAAACTCGACATTTAAATGCTCGACTCGAACTCGAATCTTACGAGCCGAGCTTGAGCAAGGTCATGTTCGACTCGACTCGACTACGACTCGGTTGTAACTCGAACTCGACTCGATAAAATAATATAAGAATATAGTCTTTATATTATATTATATTATATTATATTTATTTATTTATTTATATAAAATATATATGAAATATAATAACAAAGAAGCAAGATAGTTGATATAGTAAGTATTCACCTTGATGACTTCAAGGTTGTAGGTTCAAACCACATTGGCCTCACAAAAATTAAACAATTTAAGTATATTCGAGCTCGAGTCGAGCTTGAGTCGAGCTCGAACATATCAAAGATATTTGAGTCGAACTCGAACATATATGTCCAAAACTCGTTCGAACGAGTTTCGAATTATTCGAGCCGAGTTCAAACAGCACGTTGAGCTCGGCGAATCATCAGAATGTGCATACATACAACGGGTGATTATAAGTATGTACATACTAATGATGCAAGGGAATGACAACGTGTTGATTAAAATTATAGTACTGATCTATTGCGAGAGGAATATAAGGAAATGAACAGGAATCTCTAATAAGCTCGTATTACGTGCTAGACTTCTCGATTATAATGTGTAATATTTATCAATATAGTCGATCATTACTTTCCTGTTCATTTCGTTACAATCTTGTGGTAAAAGAGAAAAATTCTACGTTAATTTACAGAGTAGACTCAACGCCATACGTATACAACAAGAGTTTAGAAATTTATTATCAAATCACGGTCCCAATGCCTTGCAAATGACATCCGATGTCTCATACGTTTGCTTGGGAAGATACGGAAACCCAAACTTACATACATACCGACAAATTACCATTTCATTTCTCCTTTGTCAAATCAACACGCAGCTGGAACACTAACATGACCAATTATTTGGTTGCTTGCAATGAAAGCTAATGTTTTACTAAGTTTATGAAGAATTGAAGACAATTTTGTGACAAGATTCTCCTGTTGGCAATGCACAAAATGTATTACATGTAGCTTTCACTATAAGATACCGCGGACATATTCTAGGGACCCAAAAGCGCGTACCTCTCATTTCCCACCCTTTTCCGTTCACCTATTCCCTTGTTAATATTCACCTCTTTTCTATGCTCTCTATATATAAGCAATGGAGCTTCTCCCATCCCTGTTTATCATCTTATACTATTGTCCCATCCACATTATCCCAAATTACTACAATGTGGGGTTGCTTTGGGGCCAGAACTATGCCAGATGCTATGTCTGTAAGTTCACTTCAAGTCCTCATGTCATGACCAATATAATCATCTCAATCTATTATATGAAAACCATGTACTTAATTTATGCTCATCGTGAATTTCAATCCTCCCCTTCATCAGATTGTGGAACTCGGTGTTCATATGGACTGTGAAGGATGCGAAAAAAGAGTCCGAAAGGCGATATCCAAGCTAGATGGTAAGTAAGCTCAATTTGCATGGTTTAATTCATGGTTTCGTCTATTGATTGATATTCATAAGTTGGTTTTTGAAATTTTTTTCGAATGAATTGCAGGTGTTGACAGTGTGGAGATTGATATGGACAAGCAGAAGGTAACAGTGACAGGGTATGTGGATCAGAACAAGGTTTTGAAGATGGTGAGGCGCACAGGAAGGAAGGCCGAGTTCTGGCCTTACCCATATGATGGAGAATACCACCCTTTTGCAATTCAATATCTTGAGGACTCCACATTCACCTCTACTTACAACTACTACCGCCATGGCTACAATTCAAACGTTCAAGGATACTTCCCAGACCCTGCATACACCACCTTTGTAGACGATAATACAGCCGCCATGTTCAACGATGAAAATGTCCATGCGTGTTCCATCATGTGATTATTACATATCAATTGAGATCATAAACGATTTATATCAACACAGGATATATATATAATTAGTTGAAACAGGTAAATGCATATAAAGGTGAGATCAGCAATTGAAGCAAGAAAGAAAGTTATTGGACATGGATATTGGGGCTCTTCATGGATTTGGTTGGATAACCTTCCAGCCAGCGCAATTTTAGTGTTTGCATGCCGTGTTTAAATATACATTTTCTCAACAAAAAATTAACCTAAGTAAGATGTTAAAATGATAAATCATTGCATATATTAGAGAAAAAAGTCCTTTCATGAATGAGGCTTAATTCCACGGGCCCTTTAATTTGCTCGAATAATATTATTGGATTAAAATTTTCAATAAACCACTTTTCCCCAGAGGCTTGAAATTCTGGAGAAGTGTTTCAATAAAATATTTTTACAAAATGAAAGGAGGTGAATTTAAGCTTATCTTGGAAGTTAACATGAATAAACTGTTTCATTAATTTGCTTTAATTCTTGTTTGTTATAACTGTTATTAATTTGTTGGTGCCAGCAAACTTCGGAAATGAAGTGATGGCTAAGGAATGACTTAAATGGTGGCTTCGATATGATAGTAGAAGGCACCTTGCTGGTTTTTTGTTAAGTTGTTTAGAAGAGAAATTTACTTGCCGGAATGTCTGGATTATATAGCAAGTAGCTACCAAGATTCTTATATGTGAAATATATAATGTGCAACTTGCGAAACTAAAAACATGTATATATATTGCTCTTAATAACGTTTCTTGACTAGAAAGAATTCAGAATTGAAATTTTCATTTTCCAAGGCATATTCAGGAATAATTGTAAGTTAGTAATTAACAATTCCATTCATGATGTATTATCTATATAAGCTGGTAATTAAAAACGACAAGTGATCAAGTTGGTCAATCTAACTATGAATTCCTCATAACAAAAACTTAGATTTAACTTAATTTGTTGCCCAATCACCTTGATCAGTGTAATGTCTTTGAATTAAGTTCACTAATTGGTCCATGCACATTAAACATATAACACGCAGTTAAGCTTTGTTTGAACGTCCTTGTTTCTCCTATTGTTTACAGTTTACACAATCGATGGATTTGTTATTACATTAAATCCACGGTTACTAAAAGTTATCGATAATATTCATTCTCTCAATGACATAAAAATGCCTTAAAATTTGTTACTCAAGCTTATTCATGACGGTTAATAGGATTACGAATTTAATTACGTATACTTCAATGACGCTGTTCAAATTAGTGGTAGATCATATGCAGCTCTTTTATAAATGTAAGCTAGCTAAATATTGAATATGATATTGAGAATTTCTCGATCCAACCAAAAGATTATATGTAATAAAATGAATGAATCGAAATTATTCATCTAATTCTATATATATGCGTAATTTTCTATAATTAAGCCTCATGTTATTTTCTGCCACAAACCATATCTGTATTTATTTATGCTCATCTTATGCCTTTGTTTCTATATTTCATGTGTTTTTTGGCTTTGTTTGTGCATGTGCTGATATATTAATGATGGCAATATAACATTTGTAAAGAAACAGTTACAGATAACCGATGTAAAGAAAAGTGGCTCAGAGGCGGAGTGGCAGTGCACTGTTATCAACAAAATGAGAGCACAAGTTCCAAATATTTGATTCTCTAGCTGTTTGTGCATGACACTGATAAGTGAATAGATAAGAGCTTGCATGTGGGTAGATTGGATTATGATGTTGGGAGTTGCTGGTCCCGATTCATCACAAGTAGAATTCAAGAATCCTATTCTTTTGTACCAACTAGCTAGAGATATGCAATGCCAAAGCATGAGGAATTAGAGAGTTGCTTTGTGAATGAGTGCAAATAACTCATGCAGACAGGTACACTGATGTGCTGGTTTTGTGGGAAGATATTAATCATTGACCATGCAAGGATGGTTTAAGTATATATGTATGTGGTCAAATTATTCCTTACATTGAGAAGAATATATACATGGCATCCGCATTCTTGAACCAGCTCGTCAGAGTTGCAGAGATTAGCCAACTGGGTTTAGGAAATATTCTCCAAAACATCAGCATGCATGATGATATTATCATTGGCACTCACCAGTCACCACTCCTGTAGTCAATAGCACAGCACAACGGGAAGGGCATTCCACCCGACTGCAACATCAACCCGCCCTGCATTGGGGGGAAGAGAAAATTGAAAAAATAAATAAAAAAACGCCCGCTAATTTGAGTCATTATTACGCCTGAACATGCAATGCAATGCGAGTAAATTCGAAAACCGGTTACAAAGTGCTGACATAGTCTACAGATGGAAACACAAAGCAAAGAGAAGCATGAATTTTTTGCACCAGATATGTAGCTAAACTAAACAACTATCTAATCTTCATATACATACAACTAACTATATTTACAAGAATACAACCAAGAAGAAACCTTTTTCGCATACAACAAAATGGCTCCAAAGTCATAAAAAAAAACAGTTGGAGCCCTGCCGGACTGAGCACAAATCTTTAAGCAACTTAGCTGTACAGTGCATACCCCTTAATACACAAATACATAAAAGATTTACCCAAATTTCACCTACTACATGCATAATTCATATAGTTTCATCAGGATTAGATGCACCTCCATACCCCAAAATGAAGTAAAGGCATGGCAAGGCGAAGACCAGCACAAACTTGATAACAGATCTTTGAAAGACTCCGCCTGCGCTTTGGTGGCTTTACCTCCATTGCTGAGCCATACTCTTTCTTATTTTGCTTCACTCGTAATCTTGGCTTTGCCACAGAAGCCAACTTTGCAGTGAAGGTCTCTTTTTGTTCGAGAAAAGATCTGTCAACATCTTTCGTGGATATTGAAGGTGCCCGCATTTCAGATGTGCCGTCTGCAAATAAATTTCCTCATACATGATTTAACTTAAAGTAACACAAGAGAAGCTAAATATTGTAGATCAATACTAAAGGATGTAACAGCTTACCATGATTTTCCCAATGTACTACTTTATCTGATAATGCAGGTGTGGATGCTATCGAGTAGCTAGTACTTAGGACATTCTCTCCATCCTGCAACAAAGTTGCCACAAAATAAAATGCTTGTACCAAGGATGGTGCTCATGATTATGTAAAAGTCTTATCTACTTCAATCTTAGAATGGTGCAATCAAATAAATATGCAACAGCCCATCTTATCAACTCCTCATTTGGAAATCTTTTTCCAAGGTTAGATATAACTCAAACTTTGTATATGAAGATTTTCTTGTGTGACTCAAACTATGTATATCCTACACTCTATAGATAGGATGATCAATTGTTACATGCCTTACAATATTGAGCCTGACTGTCTCAGTCTGGCAGGCATTTCACTCACTGCCATATAGAATATGTAATATATACACGAACAGACACAAATAAAAATCTTCCTATGCAAGGTACAATTAATGTTTCGTTGACACTAAAACCACCTTTTAATTAAGCAAATTCAGAAAATTGTACCTATTAAATGGAAGAAGCCACAAGGAAAACTTCCAATCGACCACTGACATGAAAACTGAAAGATTTATGTAATGAATACAAACCTCTGACTCCGCAAATAGAGAATCATGACCATGGTCCTCACAGCTTGTCCTACTTTCCTCAGAAGAAATCAAATGAGGAGAGAGTTCCAATATTTCAGAGGTCTGTTCGTTGGTTCTATGACACAAACAAATACTAGGGCCAGTACTTTTGTTGAAGGGAGCCTGCAAACGAATTCTTTTGGCGGCAAGACCCTGCTTCACACATCCAGACTTCGTAATGTTTTGCTGCCTGGCTCGTATCACAATCCCAGTGCTGACCACATTATCAATGCAGAGGGCAGAAGTATTTTGACTGATCTTATCTGGATTGCTGTAAAACAAATTCTGTGTCGATTCCGCATCAGGATCAAAGGGCTTGATTTCAGTAGGCATCAAAAACGGGTCCATGCCAACCATGTTTCCATCAAACTGATCATATTGCAGAAATAAACATGGAAAGGAGAAATCAAACAAGGATGATCTGTAAATCAAAAGAATTGAGAACAAGAGGCACAACATACCTGGACTAGTTCTGCAGGTCCTTCCACATTGCTGCTGGAAGAACCGCTATCCTTTGTAGACCTGCATTCCATTGGAGCAGACTGCGAAATTTGACATGCTACTGGTGCAGCGAAGTTCACATGACCAGGTATTTCATCACACAAGTAATCATCTTGATCATTTCTAAAGATCCCATCCATAAACTCCCTAATGCAAGCATCTTCATCAGGGAAACTAGTACCATCAACCATTTGCGCCCCACCAAAATTATTATAGACTGGGAGATCCACGAAAGGATGCCCAAGCACAATGTCAGGGGTCATCTGCATCACATCGTTATTACAAATTGGATTGGATGACAGTGGATCATCCATTCCTATATCTCGGAGCACCTGCATTAAGGTACACAGCTAAATCAGCAGTAATCAAAAGACAATAAAAATCATTGTGAGTTTATCGCACATATATCATTATCCAACAACAGGAACAACTTCCAAAAATTCATTGACCACATGCTAAACATGTATCATACAAAAAGTCACCGATTGGAACCATATCAATGAAAAGTAGAGAGGTTTGCCGATAACAAGATCAGGATCCTTGCAAGACAATACATCTTTCAGACTTCAATTAGATGCCGTCGTTTAATTTGAACTTCTACTGGTGCAAACCCATCAAGAATCAACAAAAAAAAAACAAATTAGGATATGGACCATTAAAAAACAGAAAGATGAACAAGACAACAAAAAGGCAAATGCAATGAGAAAGAGCACATGAATTTTTATGAGAACAAATTTGCATGTCAGCAGATGAAGCATGAAAGAGATTTAATCAGTATAGCCACATTGGTAGCAAATATCACAATTCAAAAATAAGTAGCTGCCAGATAAATATCATAGGGCTAACCACTTTTGATTATTAGAATAAGAAACTTAAGTTGTACGTTTTTTTATCAACCACAAGAACGGTTTACCTCTGTATCTGTTGCACCCGCTCCATGATCTCCAAGGTCTGGAACCATATTGCTATTGCACATTTCAGCTATCCAAGGGCAGGAGACCGTCATGTCAACAGTGTCATCCAACCACTTACCAATGTCCGCATCTTGCTGAGTTTCAAAGACGACAGGAGATGAAGCTCATCTTTCACGTTTAGACCAGAAATTGCCGGGTTCACTGGACATGGTTTTTCATTAGCACCTCCAAGGTGTTGTTGAGTACCACTGGGAGATGATTTAATTGCAGGAGGAGATAGGCCAGCTGGATCAACCTCATCACAATTGGAGTTCACATTTCTCTCATCCATAGCCTCACTGGTAGGACTCCCCGCTCTCTCATCAGGCTTATGAAAGAGACGACAAAGAACAAAGGCACTCTACACATAGCCAACTAAATTTCAGTACCAGATAAAGCAAGAAAATATGAGTAAAAGCAGCATTTAAAAAGTGGATCAGACAGATATTTACACTAACAAACAACAAACAATCATACATTTGAAAGTACAAATAGATGCATCATGCTCTAAATCACTCATTCTAAAACACGAGTGTAAATGGCACCACACCACTTCAGTTGATCCTCTCCATCATAAATAAACATATACAACACCCAATGCAGTTGATTCTCTAAAACCATAAATGAATGAACATGTGCAACATCTACAACACCCAATCAAACAGCTTCTTCTACTACTCTATCCCGAACCATATCAAAGCTCAAACATAAAAAGTCACATCAAAATCTGAAATTCCTTATCCTTTCAGACGACCTCCAGCAAAATTATTTTCAGTCTACCACGCACCATTTCTCACATTACAAAATGCAAAGTGACAAACATGACTTATTAAGGGCAAAAAAATAATAACACTAAAGAATTACAGGGGTTGTACCTGTCCTGGACCAGTGCCATCAAGGTCCTTCTCAGTAGCTCGATATTCGTGCATGATCCATGGAGTCCGCTCACCATTCGGGGCCCTCCCGAGGTGGAAGACGAGCGTCTTCTTCATCCCAATCACATTCATCCTCACCTTAATACACCTATCCTTCCCAGTCGCCTTCCAATACCCTTTCTCCGTCGCCCTGTTCGACCGATGCCCGTTCGGATACTTCTTCGCACGGCGAGAAGAAGAACCACTCCGGATCACCGTTCCTGATCACCGATTTACCTTCACCCAACAAAGATAAAAATCAACCCAAACTCCAAACACCGCTTAATCCTATTCAAAACGCCAAAAAGCATCGACTTTCGTCAAACAAAACACACCCCCCAAAAAAACGCAAGATGCAAAGCCAAGTCGCTCAATACCAACCAAAAAGCATCAAATTTCTTCAAATCCCAACTCAACACAAACCGCTCAAAGCATCAATTTTTTTCTTCTACATATACATTTCAACTTAGAACACTCATCGACACAACAACAAAAGGAGTAAAAAGCATGAAGTTTCTCCAGGAACAAAGAAACGTACTCGGCAAGTCCCAGGGCTCGCAGCGGCAGACATCCACCTCCGGAATCACCTCGACATCGCCCTCTTCGCCATTTATCTTGCGTCGGAGGTAGTGGTTGATGAGCTCGTCGTCCGTCGGCCGGAACCTGAACCCCACGGGATAGTTCTCCGCGGGCAGCACAGCCATGACCATCCCAGCTGGTTCCACCTCAAAAGACCGGGCAAAGACTGCAACTTTCCCAGCTGTTTCGATCAGGCCACCTTGTTCAGTCAGGAGATTCGTTCGCGAATTCGGAACAAAAACTTGCAGGGATTGATTGATGGCTGGAGTAGACGAAGAAGAGGGGGCAAAAGGTGAGTGCTTTGGAGGAGGAGAGCAGCGCCGGCGGTTAGTCGGCGACGGTCGCGCTTTTTAAAAGAGGGAGGAGATAAACCGCGTTACTGACGTGTGATTATGAAAATGATACTTTTGGGTTAGATGGTAATATATTGTCGTTGTATATGCCACCCGGTCGAGTTGGGTCTAGGTTTTGGCAATGCCTTGAGCCGCCATTTGCCTTGTTTTGGGGAAGAGTTAAAATTTTTTTGTTTGGATAATGATACAAAGATAAAAATTAGTATCAGATTATACCACAGTTGATATTCTTTTGTCGGTTACATCTATTGTATTTAAAATAAGCTTTGAATTATAATAATAATCGGGTGATGAAAATAATTTTATACAAATTACAAAAAATTATAAACTTGTGATGATATTCTTCTTATCTCAGCTCTGGTATTGGTATTAAGCTTTTTCGATTACAAATACTAGTTATGTTATTATGATTTAATATTACACTCTTCTCTGAGTGAGAGTAAATACCAGTACTACAAGTATGCTGAGGGTGGGGAAAATATTTTGATCTTTTTATATAGACTTAATATTTTGTGTATAAATATGAATTTAGAATTTGTTGATGTTTCATATTTGTAAATACTTTTGCTGATATTTTTGCTTGTTAAGTATGTGTCTTGCATTTGCATTATAGATCTAATGGTATGTCATTTCTCCTTGGAAAAAATAATCCTTTTTCTTTCGATGACATTAATTAATTGAAAGTGGGTGTGACATTAAAAAGTTACTTTGAAAATGAAAATATAAAAAATATCAAATAAATATAAGTATGTAAATATTTACTTGGATTTTTTCACTTAATAGGTTTCAATGGAGTCCAATTTTACAAAACTTTGAACCAATAATATTGTTAAATTCAATGCCTTAAAAATTGGAACATGCATAATATAATATTTAAAATTTAATTATCTAATGTTAAGACCAAATTTTAAGATGCAGCCCACTTGCATCATTCGAGTCTAAACTTATTGATCGATCGACTAGCAAATTTAGCTTTGATTGCACTCACAAGAGTTGAGAATTAACCGCAAATTAAAGATTATATTTGTAATTTTAAAAATTAAATTGCTGTAAATAAGAACTACCAACCTTGAATATAGAGAGGAATTGGAACTCAAGAGTTGCAATGGGCCGCTGAAACGTAGGATAGATGATCAACCCAACCCGGCCCAACCCGGTCCAACCCGGTAGTAGTGGGAAGACCGACAAGGGCTACACGTGGCCTTTAGAGTCGGTCGCACTGCGGGTTAAAAGGCGGGAAAAGTAGTGTGGAAATGTGGAGAAATCGGCGAACTATTTTTCGACGCGTGTAATGAGGACGTCACCATCTAAGTGGGGTCCATGTGATGGCGTTTCAACCTGTTTGAATCTTGGTGGAAGGCAAAGGGTGCTAAATCAGCTCACAAAAATAATAACTATATTATATATATATATATATATATATATATATATATGTAAGCTCGCTTGTGGGACCTTGTGGGGACTAGCCTAGGAACCCCCTGTAGCTATCTTAAAAAGAGAGGATGTATATAATTATATCTTAAGATTCTAAGGAAGAAGAAGAGAAGAGGGGTGTTGAGAATGGTTTCCTTTAGATTTCAAGATTAGTCTTGCCTTTAGTTGAGTTTTTTCTTTTCAATCAGTTGTTTAATTTCTCTTGGCCTTCCCTATTCAGAATTAGATGAGTTAATTTCTATTAGGTTGAAGTAATGAAAACAATAGAACGAAGTTTTAATGGCTCTTTCCTTATATTTTGGGCTATGAATTTTTATTGTGTAATATTATATATTTTCGTACTACAGATTTATGTTTAATGTTTTGCTGATCTAATTACTTTCAAGTTTCAAGCTTTTTACCCTCCGGCACGCCAAGATTGAACCGAAGCTGGAATTATGCCGTGTAAAAAGAGTAAGTGATAATATTCTCATGCATGGTACATTCATGCGTGGAGGCCCTCATTTATCTGACATAGTACTAAAGCCGCTTTAGTCTACTAAAATGATAGGTCGATGGGGATACATCGAATCCCGTCACAACTGAGCCATACGTCCAAATTTACTTTTTGAAGAGTTGCATGGGAGAAAAAGGAAGAGTTTTAGAGTCTCGACTGATTAAAAAAGCTCTCATCTCGCCGGCCACAAGCGATTGTCGGGACCATCTTGCTTCCGTTGCTTTTGTATATACATCAGTGCTAGACACTATAACTCATGAAATCATAAAGTTATCTGTATTGAGTTAAATAATTAATCAATCAAGCTTTAAAAATGACTTGCTTATAATTACTAGGTGATTTTTGAAGTTCAATAGTATTATAATTAAGTGATATTTGTTTTATCTAAGTCGATAATCTTCATATATATAGTGGGTTATCCGAGTCGGGTGCTTTTTCTCAATCATTCATGGTGTGTGTAGTTCTGACATATTTTACTCACAGCATATAATATTTTAGAAGTACTAAAGGATAAAAAACAAGTGGAAACGAAAGCGCAGAGATAACAATATTTTAATATTTAATCTGATTATCTTTCACAAAAAGAGTCTTAATTATATTGCAATATTTATTACATATTGTAATGTAATACTCAATTTTGGTTTAAAGGGATAGACTGAATCATTATATTATAATTTAAAATGTCACTCGTTAGGTCATCGCTTAGAGATTTTATGGAATTGGATTTTAACCTTCTAAGAATTTTAAAACGGAGATCATATTATTTTCTATAAAATGTGTGCACAATTCGTATTACATAGGTTGGATTTTAGACTTAAAATTTCTATACGGGCACTTTGAGCATACACCTAACTTATAATTTAGAAGTTGACTTTATACATGCAATGATTATTCTGAACTATAAGAAAACAACACCTCCTATGTAGTTAAGAGGAAGAGTACTTGAAGTATGGACTGACGTATTCCAATTCTTATTCTTAATTTCAGTTATTTAATTAGGTAACTTGATTTCTTAATATGAATGAGTGTGGTAAATTAATCAATGGATCATGATTACTTGTTCATATACCCTTAAGTAAAGTTAAACACATAGGCATCATTGGATGCTAGGGCATCATTGGATGCTAGGGCATCATACTCTAACACATGGTCTTTATATAGGTTATTTATGCAATAAGACTCGTACGTTCCTCTTACACACATTTCTCTATACACATGTGCAAAAACAACCAAATGAATTTTGTGTACTTAGATTCGTTCCTCATCATGTTTGGAGACTCTAATGCATTATATAACCTGCAAACAAAACACATATGCATAAACAAAGTATCATAAAATTCAATTTATCATACATGGTTCATAGAATTTAGGGCACGTGCATGTCAAAATAATACACCCATCTAAAAAAGTTCAATACACAAACACATAGCACGACCCCCACCACCACCATCGAGCCTCCCAATGCATACGCCTAGGTCGGCCAACGCTAAGGACCTCACCTACATATAAATAAAAAGAATGCAAAGTTTGATTAATGGTTCGAAATAGTTATCGGTAAAACAATACTAGCAAATAGGTATTTCATTAGCCACGAAAACTTAGAAAACTTAGAAAACTTTAGAAAGTTTTACGTGGGTGGCAAGCAAAATAATTTGTTAAAGGGGTCGGCACACAAGTAGGATGAAAGTTAGTACTCATACATGAAATACTTACACCCTCACAACTTCTATGTAACACTGTCACGGTACTCAGGTGCAAATAAATGGTTAAGTTATTAGCACAAATTTCAAAAATGTATTGCGTCATACTTTACTTTTATACTTCGCACTACCTTAGGGTTTAAAAGAATATTAATGTGATTCATAATATCCATACAACTCTCTCATATTCGTAATATCTTAAACTCTCATAAATATATATACTTACTAGGCATGGATTGGGATTGCATGATAAATTTCTGGATATTATCTTTTAAAAATCATTAAGGGATCTCAGCCTTGAAATTTTATTAAATTTATAGGAAATACAGTTAAATGGTGACATCGGAAAGATCTGATAAAACGCTGCTGATATTATTCTATATTTAAAACACAATTAAATTTGATACTCTAGGAGTTAAACAGAGATAAAGCAAAGGTAATGTTCAACCAACCTGGATGAGTAAAGCCCAATGTCTTAAATCAACAAGCTTAGCTTGTGTACCCTAGTAATAAGATAGAGCTCAAATCAAATTCCAATTACATCAACATACATATTGAGACAAAACTTTGCACAACTCATAAGATACTTAATTATATTAATTACTTGTTAAATGAAGTGTTGAGCCTCATTGGGTAATTTAATTAGGGTTCAAGATTATATACACACTTAGTTGAAAAAGGCCAAACTTAGGGTTTAATTAAATGGGCTTAACCGAATAATATTTTGGACAGGCAAACGATATTTAGATAGGCTCAAATTTAGACTAGTGAGCCCTTACACTTTAAGGGGTGAGTGAAAATTTTACCAAATGCTGGCCCATAGGCCAACATAATAAATAAGGCCTACTAAGGTCGAGCTAAAGTGTTGGGAATAGTGTTTTTGAGTTGCACACTAATTTTAATAAGTATCATTCATAGGCTTAGAAATTCTAAATTGGCCTAGGAAAGTGGGTGTCTTTAGCTAACATCACATTCTTAAACCCAATACAATATTAGGTTCAAACTCTAAGTATTTAGGCATGACTGGACTCAATATTATGGGGTATTAACCAAGTCATTTCTAGAGTCAGGTGAACCTATTAGGCTTAGGAAAATCCTAATTTGGGATCCCGTCAAATACTCCCAAATTTTAATATGGTGTTACAAGGACAGAACCTAAGGTGGGGGAGAAATTTCATGTAATTTCATCACTATTTTACTAGGGTTCTGAATTTTACATTCGGAGTTAAAGAATTAATGTTTGGCGTTGCATTCATGAACACTCTAAAACACTTGATTGAATTGACCACCTGAATAATTTTTAATTAGTTCTACAACTTAAAAGTTTTCAGTAGAAAATTAGCCTTATGTAATAACATACTGCTAGACAGGCAAGGGACTCGGTCATGACCTCTAGACTTAACTTGATTGAACCAAAAATAAAAAAGTCGAGCAGTAGTAACCAATAGGAGTACCAAACTTGACGAAGGCTAAGGCCGAACCAACCACATACCATACCATCATAAATCGTGGCCAGAAGGGCTCGACGTATTAACATGATATAGGTAACAACCGAACTGACTTGAAATTTTAACAAACGGCCCGAGTTTTGTAGCTAAAATGCTTATAAATGACCTTATTTCCTTTACAACTTTGGACGGCTTATCTGAGATGCTAGAGGACCAAGGAACAAAAAACAAAAACACATACATCGATTTAGATTGGATAAGGGACGTACCTAATTGTTGGAGCTAGATCATGACAAATTAATATCATTGTAGCGTACAATGCATAACCCACAAACATTACCTCCAATGTTTATATGTATCTGGCATAAACATACAACCATGAACCATCTCTGTGGTGAATTACAGGATATGTATAGATGTGATGAAGAAATTAGGATCGGATCAAAACCCAAAGAAAAATGGTTCCCAAAGACAGGAGTAATGTGGTAATGTAATGTGTCAAAAGCAATAAATCCTGTGGGGTTGCCAGGAAAGTCTCTATCACGTCGTAAAATTGGATCACTCAAGATTGCTTTGTTTTATTATTTGTTATCTCGTCAAGTGGGACCTCCCTTATAATTATAATTTACAATTAAATCCCAACAATATTAGGAGAAAACGGTAGCTTGCATAGCAAGGAGAAAACGGTAGCTTGCATAGCAAGGAACCACATCAGACCACAGTCATAGGCCAGTCATTGTTGGGAACTTGAGGCTGAGATTTTGTTGCAGGAGAAGATAAAGTAAAGCAGGCCGTGACAAAGACATTAGCAATTTCTCTTGCTTTTATCTGTGAAGGAGTTTTCCACATAACATGATCGTAAGGAGAAGTGTGATTCTTCCATTTGCAAGTTGGACTGTTCATTAATTTGTTGATTAATGTTCATAAGTATTGATTTTAACTTTCTTTTTCTAACAAGAGTAAGTAGCTCATATAGGCAAAATTGGCTGCCCGGTCATGAATAAGTTAGAAATAAAAGGACAGCCCGATGCCCAGAATATATTATGTCAATTTGAAATATTTTGATTTTAAAATTAAATTTTAGTATGAATCATAAGTAAAATTTTAAAAAATATAAATTAAACTAATTTAGGCATAACTCAAATTTGAATATATTAACTTGAATACTTATTGATTTTTCTCGAAATTGAACACTTATTGGTTAGGCTCTTTTGAGCTCATTTGTTACCAAAATATAAATCGGTAACGATAATGACTAAAAAAATGATTAACAAAACGTGGGCATAATATAGAGTGCTAGTTTGTTACAAGAAAGCTTTGGAAAGCATTAGGAACGAAAGACAAAAAAAAAGATTGAGTCTTATTTATTTATTTTTCTTACCCTCGTCACACTCCTCTTTCCCTCTGCCAAACACAATGTAATCAACTCTCCCACTTTTTATAATTGTGATGAAATAAAAATTCTGGAGAGATTTTATAAAAAATTTTTTATTACAACCAAACACCCTATATATAAAAATTTCTGGCCCTAAAGAAAAAATAAATGGCCAGGAATTCATATATTTTGGGGAAAGAAAACGTGGTAGTTCACATCCACAATTAAGTCTAACGGAGTCAAGTATTATTTAGTTTTAGTCTGATTTAAATTTCAAGCAGTTAACCTTTGTTCGAAATTTAGTATATATCCAAGGTGGGCCTAAAACAAGCGCATGCTATATTGGCTACTGGGCCTAAAAGGATTTGAAGAAGAGCCTCTGATTTATTCATATTAGTCTTTGGCATCCCCATGCACCAAATTACTCCTTTATACTTACAATTTGGACTCGAATATCAAAGAAGTTATGCAATATACTTTTTTAATCAAGGAGATTATAATATCATCCCTGTTTTAGATTAACATTTGAACGGGTCTATGAGTTGCAAACATAGTTTAAAAACTCAAAATATAGACCCGATTAGGCATATTATAAAGTCGAGTCAACTCAAGTATCAAATTTTTAATTATGTAAATAAAAAGCTTCATAAAATTGGTATATATTACTTTTTAATATTTAAAATTGATAAATACATAATTAATATTAATTAAAAACATTAATTAAAAAAATAATAACATGTTTTGACCATTTTTATTACATGACTCAGAGGAGTTGAGAGTCATCCATAAAGCATAGGTTAATATGGAATAATCCATAGAGTTTGACTCGGTGAACCATAAAAGAATTTTTAAAATGAAAAGAATTTTAAAACTATGCTGGCATGAAGCTTAACATAGGAAAATTTGACATAAGTAAGAATCACATACAACGTGTGGAAGTCCGAAGGTAAGTAACAACACCAATATAAATAAAAAATTTAAATATGGTTATATATATATATATATATATATATATAGCAGGTGCCCTTCGAGGTGAATATACATTGACTATGGCTGCAACTTCATGAACACAATTGGCTAGTCCACTCATGAATCATCCAATTTGTTTGTGAAGATGGGCTTTCGAGATCTGAGGGCACCAACATATTAAGACCATCTAAGCATATAACTTGTGACGTTGATGGGGATTCCAATGCAACTCTTTCACACAAATAATTAATAAAAAATTGACTGGTGGGGCAAGAACTGAATGTTTTGTTAGCCATCTGTAGACGAAGATTATCAGGGAATCTGATGAAGAAATACAGGATGCGGTGGTCTGTCATTTGGAGCATTCACATCCTGTTTTTGTCATTGCTTCAAACTTCGCCTCCTTTCTCCCATCTGTTAAAGAAAGATGTCTAGGTATCAGAATTTTTGTAATTTTCTTATAACGACCAAGACCCGAGTTTTTTTCGAGATAATTAGTTTTTTTAAAAAAAACAAAGTACATTGTTTGGTTTCGAGAAGATGAAATTGCTAGAAGTGGCTTCTTATGAGAGCTTCACCCTATAGATGGAACTGGATTTATATGATAATTCAAAATGTGCTAGAAGGAAATCAGACTCCTGCATAAAGTACTTGTGAAGAGATACAACATAAGACTACAATTGTTTGCAACATCAAATTTGGAAAGTACTTGTGAGAGTACCGGTAATTCATGCAAAGCACAAGAATTGAAGAAATAATATTATATAACCCCGTCCGTAGATGACAAATAAGAAGTAATTTTTAGCTGAATCACCAATTAAAATTCTAAAATTACTAAGAAAAGGAGTATTACTTGCACATAAAATTCAGCTATTTTTATATTGAATTACTAAGAATGGTAAATTAATTAATTTCTTATGCTATTTGCATTTAAACTATGTAATTATCAATTGAAACGTGGGAGGTTGGAGTGCCAGGGAGTTGCATTCATCCAGTGTCCAGGCACATGTAAATAATAATAATTATTTTATATATTTTTTTCTTCACAAAGAATGTGGGAAAATGAATATACTGCATAACAAATTTCTCTCTTGACGTAAAAAATTCTTTTTTCACGTTTCATTAAGTAAGAATATAATAAAAGAACATAATTCTTAGACTTTTTTTTTCTTTCTGCTAATCAAACAAGCATTATACAAGTTTTTTTCTCAATGATAAATGTTCATACAAATTTATTACTTAATAATATCATATATATATATATATATATATATATATATATATATTAAGCCCCCAAAAAGGGACTTTAAATGGGTGTTATAGGTTTCTCTTAATCGAAAAGCTAGCCAAAAAAATAAAGCTTTCCAATTAGTCTATATATAAGCTATCAACTTCTTATCCATAACCGATATGAGATTACTTCAACAATCTCTACTTTCACACATCGGGGACCCCTAAACTATTATCATCTTATGATTTCCTCTTTATTAGGGGGAACTCACATATTATAACTCAACAAAATCTCATTTATCAGATAAAACCCAACCCTAAACTAAAACCATTATTGTCTAACAATTGCTTCTTCAACAAAGGGAAACCACACATTATTGCTTGCAAACACTTTTGTATCATACAAACCCACATATTAATATTTTTTTATTAGATGGAACTTACATATTATCTCCTCACAAACTCCCTTTAAATGATCTTTCTTGAATGATCTTTTGTTCATCACAGAGAACCCACATATTATTATTTGATAAACTCCTTTTCATCAGAACCCACATCTACATATTGTCGCTACATCAGCCGAACCTCAAACTATCATCGTTTAACAATTTCTTTTTCATCAGATATAACGTACATATTATCGACCCCAAACTATCATTATCTAACAATTTTTTCTTCATCAAAGGGATTCCACACAATATTACCCTCCAAACTCCATTTAATGGGACGAAAGCCATATATTATCATCTAACAAACTCTCTAGGCAAACTCCCTTTCATCATATGGAACCTACATATTAACTCCCCTGGCAAATTCTTTTTCATCAGAGAGAACATAAATATTATTGTTTGACAAACTTTCCTTAAATTATAAGATAGAATAAAACTTTCCCCTTAGCTTATACAGTATTAATCTCATTTACGATCATGGGACTAACTCGAAAATATATATATTACAAAATCTAAAACAAGAAAGCCAAGAGTTGGATTAATTCTCTCAATCTCCACGAATGTTATTCTTCACTTTTTTATTTACAAAAAAAAAAAACAAAGGAGTTCCTGCACCTTGCAGTTCAATAAAAGAATTACATCAGGCTTTGTGTATCACTCCAATCAAACAACAAAAGCTCAACAAAGCTGATTCTCTCCTTTGCCCTCATTACAAGTCATGCTCTTATATCCTCGCTATATAAAGTTCTCCTCACATCTTCCTAATTATAGCGTCACTTTGTTCACTGACGCCATGGGACTTGACCAAGATATCAGGGCAATGGTGACAAACATCACCAACCGCCTCAATGAGCTCCAAACCAAGTCCCACCCCGGCCGAACCTCAAGTCAATTCAAGGACGACAACGAGCATGGCCTAAGCGTCGTCAACCTCACCGGCGGCAACAATGGCGCCGTCATGAAAGCGAAGTTGGATGAGCCATTGAAAGCACCAGGTAACTATGTTGGGGAAGATGACATGGTGGGCACCTATGTGAACAGCAACTATCAAGCTGTAAACAATTCAATCATGCTTGGTGGAGGTTACATTTCAGAAGATTCAGGGGTGCACATGGTTGTAACTGATTATCACGTGGAGGAGCACATTGGTGGGCATATGGAAAAGCAGAAGAAGAAGAAAAAGAAGAAAGAGGGCAAGGGTGATGAACACCACGAAACTGAAAAAGGAGAGATTGATGGGGAGGAATAGTGTGTTTGAGGAAGGGAGGCCTAATCTATAATTTGTATCAAGAACATATGTGGTTCTTATGGTGTAATCCATATTTGTTGCTTGTATACTTCCTAAAAGAAATATGATCTATGCGATTGAAGCGATCTTTAACAAAGGCCTTGCATGACGGGATCATCTTCACTAGTGTCTATAAAAACGCCAGACTAACATAATCATTGTAAGAAAAGGTTTCCCAATGCCATTAACAAGGGTACCTTAGAAATAATCTATGTGCTCTATGTTGTAGGATTATTATGTGTTAAATTATAATTTACTTTGTTCCCATTGACGTATTAATTTGTTTTTTTACCAGGCGAAAACTTTAACGCTTGATAACCATATGCATGGAACATGAAGGTGTACCCATACCAAACCTTACGAGATTTCAAACTAACTTTGGGTTTGGTCCTACCACGTTCAGAATGTATATATGATTTACAAAAATTCGATGGTTACTAGGTCTATTTAAGAACATGTATAGAACCAAAAATCAACAATTCGGGTGGGAGAGAAAATGCAAAGAATAAAGAAAAAAATGTGCTTTATGATTAAGTTAGGCCTTGATCAACCTAACAAGTAACAAAGGTGTCAAACCGACTGCTAACATTAAAAGACAAATGAGCCAAATTTTCGCTATTCATATCCAATCCAAATAATGACTACACGATTTGCCAATCTACCTTTCAACCGATTATATAGTGCACATAGTAATAATCGGTTGAAAGGTCATATAAATATCATGAATGATAATTTAGAAATTTCACTAATAAATGGGTGCCCATCCATATTGAGTAGCTTATTGAGTCTTTACAATTAATATTAACGATAAAACCTTTCAACCAATTATTTTTAATATTACATATATATATATATATATATATCACATTTTTTTCAAATTCTTGGTATTCATGGTGTACATAAACAACAATGTTCATGGACATTACATGGAGTGCCTCCTGTTTCATTCCCCAGTCATCTCTGCACATCTTGGGTCCCTCCCTAAACCCATACAACAATTCACATACATCTGTAAACAGCTTTTTTCCCTTTTCTAATAAAAGTATGAAAAGAAAAGTATAAATTTCAAAAGATAAAGTATAAAGTATAAAGCATAAATACAAAAGTCACAACTCCAGGGTAATCTTTAGACACGCTGCTCTTAAATACTCATCTCCTCGGGCATCCCAATAATTATTAAAATTGAGCAAACACTATCAATCAGTGTGGATAATCTATGTCAGCTCACCTTCTTATATATATGTGTGTACTATAAGATTCCTGTTCAAAAAATAAAAATATATATTTTAATTAAAATATATGGCTAAAATCTCCTATAAGTTGGTATAAAAATAAGAGGAATTTACGATATTTATGATTCAATAGTAAGTTATCATAATTTCACAATTTAAAAATTAAGGTAATAAGTACTCCTGAACTCTGATGCACGAATCAGCCGATTCCGTGCAGAATCGGCCGATTTAAATCGGATCGGCATCGCGCCGATACGATTTTGGGGCCGACTCGGTCGGCCCCGAATCGGCCTTGGAATTGGCCGAGTTCGCCCGATTCGAACCGATTTAACTCGAAATCGGAATCGGTTTTTTATGAAATTACTAAAATACCGTAGGTATGATTTTTATTAAATTATTTAAGCATGGGTAAAATGGTAATTTGGATGACTGTTCGTCCGACCGGGCTGCCGACATCCTCCGACATCGCCGCCGACCGAGCCACCGGCGGCGGAGGGGGGGGGCGGGGTCTAATGAATCAAACCGCCTCACTGGAAGCCAACGTGACAGTGTCGGCAGCAGTGGTGGGTCTAGGTTGCTAGTCGACTCCGAGGTGGTCACAATGGTGGTGGTATGATGGCCAAAATCTCACCAGCAGCAAGCAAAAGTAGTGGCGATGCTAGGCTAAAAATACTCCAAAAATGTGGGAGAAATCCCAGGAAGATGGGAGGTTACACTAGGGCTAGTGTGGATAGTCTAGATCTTGCCATGTGGCATGTTCTAAACATCCGACAACTTGGGAGCCTAATGGAATCCACCTAGGATATATATAGTTTATATATAGTTGAAAATTTTAGATCAACACCACAAAATTCCAAATTAACTTGAGACTCTACGAACGGAAATCGAGGGGGGAAATTAAATAGGTCTCGAAACCCTGAACTCAACTAGTTATATTCTTAGACTCAAATCAAACTGGACCCATAAGGGCAATTTAATAGTTCGAAAGTTCTAAAATGAATACAAAAGAAATACCTTGAAAAAAAACCCTAAATGAATAATAAATGTTGCAACGGTCCAAACCTAACCCTAACACCCTAAACTAACAAAAGTAAAAACTTGTACAGATCGAGTATGCAGTAATAACTTATGCTCTATTTCAACAAATTTAAAGTTATCATCTATTTATTGGGCATACCTGATCTCCATAACAATTCATACGACCTTCTGGGGGCCTTATACTCATGATATAAAAGCTGAACTAACTCAAGATTAGCCCGAACCAAATAGGGCAACAAACTAGTAAAAACCTAACCTAAAACGGGGGTTTTACATGCACCTTTAGCTCTAGCTTTCCAATTGGTCAAACATAGTGGTGCCTTGGTGCTTTTCTCTAGCAGTACAAACTCCTTGTCGTTCGAGGTTGATAAGTAGCTTCAACTACTCGATTGTATTGATCTTTGATAGATGTGTAAATCAATGCACTTTAATGAGAAGATTTATGTTTTTTGTAATTTGGTATAGGAAATTGTGTGGTAAAGTAATCGTGGTAAACTTATGTGGTGAATGTTAATTTTTTAATTCAAGTTGCTCAATGTAGTTTTGATATTGTTTAAATTTGCCACTAATATTGGTAAATACTTGGTGTTTCATTGAGATATGGGTAGTGGGGGAAAAATAGTAAATGTTTTACACAAGAGAAAGTCTATGTGAAAAGGTAATAATATATTCATAATTCTTCTACTCGTTAATCAATGTAAATATGATTCTTGGACTTAAAAATCTATTTACAGGTAATCACTATATTCAAAAATCAATATATAAATAGCTCTTATTACTAAAATTGATATATACATAGTGTTTTTTCATGTACACATAGTTAGAGTTATAACTATGTCAATTTCTAGGCCAATAAAACTCGTCGGCCAAAAAAAGAAAATTTGTAAATTAAATCTGTATAGAACCCGAGACCTCTCGCAAGGCGAGAGTGTCCCCCGCCAGCAGGAACTTATCTTGTTGGTGTGGGCTTACCCAGTTTCTCTCTCTTGGTGTTATCAAGGGAGCTCTTCATCGACATCTCTCAACTAACTGAATCAGTCCACTTGCTAAAAAGATAAATAAATAAATAAATGTGTACATTGATTATGTGGAAGCAATACCTGTACATTAATTTTCATATAGAATTAGTAGAAAATTTGATTACTTAAGTCGAATGCAATTTAAGGATATAAAATACATGTTCACTAGATGTAGAGCCAAACAAAACACGAGAATAATTAGTATCAGCTGCCCATGATTCTTCTGCTAATTTTGACAATTTTTCTTTACTTAGCAATTTCAATTTATTTTGGATTAAAAAGTTAGTTCACACTATATTTACATTGATTTGTTTATGACAACAACACATAAATTTGATTTTCTTTTATAAGGCTTAATTACAAATCAATCACTAAGAATGTTGCATTAAAAAAATCAATTGATTGCTTCATGAATATATGTAAAAAAGCAAATTAAATGAGACACTATAGTCTATTTGAACATTTGGATAGCAAGAGAGACTTGACCATTTTTTCCCCCCAAAATTGTTCATGAGCAAAATGTGTATGAGAAATAAAGCAATCGCACCTCAAATCCAAAGTTCACTATGGCGTGGGATACTTTAGATCTATCGTATGCACATTTCTTCCAAGTATATTTAGGTGAGTTTCATCATTATATTATACTTAAGTTAAAAAAATTAAAAAAAGCTGATAACCTTTCTCTTTTACTCATATTTATTTTATTTTTTATTTATTTTTAATTGACTCATATTAACTCTTTTACCATTCATACATCTTTTATAATTTTTAAAATTGTTGTAAATCATATAATAGTTATTTCTTTAAAAAAAGAACATTTCTTAATTTTGTCTTGGGTATGACTAGGTGTTCTATATTTATATTAATATAACAAAATTGATGTTTATTATCATAAACTTTAATAAAATGATTATTGTAATATAAATTTTAATTATTATCACATTCATTTGTAAAATAATTTTATTTTTCTACGTGGGAAATGAGCTTGAGGTGGTCGAGGGCTCTTTGCTGAACTAACCCATAAGCCAACCCGCCCCTTTTTTCTTTTTATTAAGTTTTCACCTAAGCCGGCCCACACTTTTTTATTCACCGGCTCAAACTCATAATGAGGGGCATTAATGACTTTAAATTTTAAAATACCTATTGTAAATACTACATCTTCTTACCATTAAATCGTAACGTCCTCTAAAAATGTCCATTCTAGTTAATATTCAACTCATTTTTTTAACTGAAGCCCGGCTGCAACCCCGTACTTGCAAAAGATAGTGAAATCCTAATCTTGCTTTGAGAAGTAAGAAAATTACCAAACCTGTTATTTAAAGTGTGTTTCATGGTTTTTTCCCCATTTGTTTGTTAAACATAAAGGGGATCTTTGTATTTAAAAGAATCCAGTAATGCATCCAATGGTTGTTCACTCGGAGGTCAGTTTTTTACTAATTGGTCCTACCGTTAATCACTGGAAAGAGTTTTCCCACAGTAGCTACTGCAGATGGTTGTATATCTTCCAGTTTGTTTCCCCAACGGCAACAAAAACCAATATTGACATAAAAAATACCACAATTTCAATAATTTCAACAACCTTTTTCAAAAGATCATTACATATTTGTATTTATTTATAGGGAAACTAGCTAGTATCCTTCCGGAGGGGTGCAAATTAATTACAATTGCTAATACTAGTTGTCACCATTTACTAAATAAAAGCATCCTTTCACGTAACCACTAGATAAAAGTCTCCTTTCACAAAAAAAATTGCAACTAAAACTATCCTAAAAGAGGGAGGTGGCAATTTCCACCCTTCTTTCTTGTTCATCTAATTTCATGGAGAATTCAAACAATTACCATGTACATATATATGTGGTATAATGGTACATAGAGCCCAGTGGAGGATCATCTACCTGTCTAGGGCTGCTAATTGAATAAGCCGGTTTGTGAGTATTTGGCATTCGGTTCGATTCGAAACTCGACGTTTAAATACTAGAGCTCAAACTCTACTTGAACTCGAATCCTACGAGTCAAGTTTAAGCAAGGCAATGTTCGACTCGACTCGACTCAGTTATAACTCAAACTCGACTCGAATTCGACTCGATAATATAATATAATAATATATATAATATCACTTACCTACTCAAAACACATTTAAAATTGTATATAAACTTATTATTGACTATTAATATAAATTCTAAAAAATAATTTTACTATAATAAAATAATAAAAACCAATGTTAATTAACATGTGTGAAATCCCTCAACTTAGTCCCACATCTAATACCTACTGGGCTAAGATCCTGTTTATAAGTGGGAATAGACTGTAAATATTTAACTTGTTAACCACTTTTAAAGAAATGATTTAGGCCCATTGTGTTGTACTTTGGGCTGGGTCATTATAATATGAGTATGCTACGTGTAGAAAATCTCTGCTACAGTTCATTACCAAGATAAAAATACATATATAAAAATTGATAAAAATACATATATAAAAATATCATACCTATAATCGGGTTCCTATATGATCCAGCATCCATCAATAAGCTTATGTGTAAAACCCGTCATGAACCACGTGCAAGCTTATGTGTAAAACCCGTCATGAACCACGTGCTAAGCCAAGGCCAACTGTGAGTTATGTGCGATGAGGGTCAAGTATACTTAAGTATATGATGATAACGTCGGAAAGATGATAATAAATGAGTTATCAGAGTATATGAAAGTATGTAGTATGTTTTTTATGTATTTGATGTAGAATTATTTTTAAGTTGAATAACGCATTATGACACCCTATAGGGCAATTTGGGTGGGATTTTTCCTTATTTTTTGGATGTTTTTATGATTTATTATGAGTTGGTTATTATTTTTTACTTAAGTCAAAGTCGAGTCAACTTTTATTTACGATATCACCATCGACCCATTTCTTCCCCCGAACACTTCTCATTCCCCCAAACTGTCGATGCCACCATCCTTCTCCGTCGCCCATGCCACCTCTGACCGCTGCACCACCGCCGATCGATGCCGCCGGTCACCACCAGAACATTGCCGACCATTTCCCCCATCTCCAGGCCGTCACCCGGCCTCCACAATGTGACAAAGCCATCGCGACCGCGCCACGCTGCCGATCCCACCGTTGGCAACCATCACCGTCGCCATCTAGTCGCCACCTCGACATCACCAACCCTCCCATGACCTTCCCTGACTAGAGCAGAGCCCAGCACCGCCCATCCTGGCCAGATCTCATCACCCCACCACCGATTGCCCTTGTTTCCCCTTTTTCCAGCTAGCCGTCTCCTCTGTGGACCTTGTCGACATCGTTGATGCGTCAAGCTCGGCTCGCCGGTGCCAACGTTACCCTATAGCACTGCCATCTTGCCGATAGCCGCCGCTGGCAACAGTCGCCGGAAAATTGCCGGAGAGCCACCGAACCTGTCAAAAAATCAGATTCGCTGGAATTCACCGGATCTTCTGCAAAACTCATCTAATTGAACCCGATCTAACTTCGGGCGCCGTAAAGTACCGAATTCAAGCTCAGAGACACATGACAAAACTCTAGCCAACGACGCGAGGTATAATTACCCTCGATTTAATTATTTAAAAATGATAATTATTAGCAAATTATGCTAGGATTGATTGTTTGGTGTTATGAATGCCTAATAGTAGATGAAGTGATATTTGTATGATTTGAGTTATGCTTAATGAATGCTAATTATCTAATTAAGTAAATTAAATCTGTGCATGCTAGTTGATTACAACTTTATTTAAAAAACATAATAAAATCGATGTAAATAGGATGAGCTAGAGACATTTTTATTATGATGAATATTGTTGATTGTTTGATGAATGATGAGTGTATTGTGAGTATGATAGACTATTTTGTTAATTTTTAATCTCTATAACTATACGTTTTTCTCTAAAACGAGCTACTTTCTAGCTTACGAATGAGTTGGTTTTTAGCTCCTAAACAAACTGGTTTCGAGCTCCTAAACAAACTGGTTTCGAGCTCTCGAATGAGCTTGTTTCAAGTTCCCGAATAAGCTCATTTTGAGCTCCTTAAAATTTAACAGTTTAAGTATTTTCGAGCTTGAGTCGAGCTTGAGCAGTATCAGAAGTATTCGAATCGATTTCGAGTATATATACTCAAAACTCGTTCGATCTCGAGTTGAATTCAAATGAATTTCGAGCTATTCGAGTCGAGTTCAAGCACAATGTGAGCTCAGCTTGCTTACTTGTTTAGCAGCCCTACATGTATCTACTTGATATAATAAAATAAACCCCTTTTCGATATAAAGTGTTCTCTCTCTCTATATATTTTTTGAGAATAGCGTTCTTAATTAAAAGAATTTAGGAGAATAATGATTAATTAGGCATGCTCGTGGTTATATTTAGTCACGGTTGTGTAGTGGCAAAGATGTCGCTAAATTATCCAGGTTTGCCACGGTATCACCATGTTTTTTTTTAAAAAAAGGTTATTGCCACTGCTTGCAGCATGGTTGCATGAATCGGAATCGGAATCGGAATCGGTCTGAATCGGCCAGGAATCGGTTCAGTTGAATCGGCCTGAATCGATCCAAATCGGTCATATACAAAAATTTGCTAACTCATAACAGAAATATCTGAAATACATAATTATATAATTTCTCATCATAAATACACAAATTCAAGTATTTATACAACAATTATAAAGGTATGTAATATGACAATACAACAGTAGAGTCATACCTGAAAGAACAAATAAGAACATACATGAAAGAATATACTCTTTATGTAATTCAAATAAGAGCAAACCTGAAGAACATACTCTTTATGTAATTCAAATAAGAGCAAACCTGAAGAACATACTCAATTCAAAAAAATTCGTACACAAAATCATGAATGTGATGTAAGCTTTATTTAAACATACTGATGGGGATGGGTTGTCCCGTTCTCCAACCCACTCATCTAACGAGTCTTCTAAACTCAAATGTTCACTAACTGCATCATATTTATGCCTCCACCTCAACTCGTTTTCTTTGACCCGCATGTTGTAATGAACATATACAAGATCATTTACTCTCTTCCTTGCAAGTCGATTTCTTTTTTGGTATGTACTTGGTCAAAAGTGCTCCAATTACGTTCATAACCCGATGATGATGAAGTTTGACTAAGTATTCTAATAGCTATTTTTTGTAGTTCAGGGCAGCTTATACCATGTTTCTCCTACAATGATGCTACATTTGATAAATTGATTTACTTATAAGCTTGCAATAAATACTGAAATCTGGAGAAAGATGGATTTTACCTGGGTGGAGGACTTTTCTATTGGTACTTGCAAGAGAATGTCCGAAATCTCCTTTTGCAGATACAAAATCGGACCACTACAAAATATTAAAACAAAATGAATTATCATATTTAGTTATACATAAACATTTATATATAAAAATTAAAAATAATAGTATCTTGACCTGCAAAGATGCCATAGATCGAGCTACCTCATTGACTTCCAAACGACAAATGACATCATTGAATGCACGATACACCTCACTTGACTTCCAAAGAGAACTCTGGAATCTGCAATGGCAGGTATGAGTTCATTCTACAACTCCTATGGGTAGCATAAAACACAATAAAAAACCTAAACTACCATTACTAGCGGCTGCACAAACAAATAGCACACCCAACGAACTGTCATCATCAATCCGACCACTACCAAGCAGATTTTCAATTCATAAATTCATGTCAAATGAGGAAAGGACGTGTACCTTTTTGCTGGTTTGATTTTTGAAAATGCATTCTGCATGGTGCCACATCTGTTACAAGTCAATCTCATACACTCACACAACAATAAAACAAAAGAAGAAGAAGACTAACTGCTTCTCCTCCGGAAATGTGAAACCAATCAACACATACTGATTCACTGAATTATGTGGACTTCGTCAAGCATTTTCATCAAGCATCCACCTTTTTCAACTAGGTTAACATCATTCACCAATGCCGACAGCAAAATTGAAAGAAAGAACCTGTTTTCTCAATCAAATGGTATCCCATTCACATAGACAACAAACTGAACACCAAGGCAAAGACAACAGAAAAGTTAAACTTTCGTTACTGCAATCACAAATACACATCGTTCTTGTAAAAAAAACAGCTAGCACAATACACTCATCTAGCACATATTCGCACATCAATTAGATACTGCAAAAACCGTCAATTACAGTTCCTAAAAACCCTAGCATATTAACAGCAGCACACCAAAAAATTCATCATCAATCGGACCACTACCAAGCAAATTTTCAAGACTTCCAAGCTATATTCGCACATCACAATTTGCACATCACAATTTGCACATAACACATATTCGCACATCACAATTTGCAGCACACACAATTAACTTAACGAAATCCCAAATCAGCAATAAAAAACCCCAAATCCACACAAAATTTCAATTTGGACATTACAATTTGCACATCAAAATAATCAATTAGCACATCATAGATAACAATTCGCACATCACAACATTCAATTTCAATAAAAAAATCCAAATTTACCCAAATTTTGGTGCGGCCGCCGATTCCACCCGAAGCTCCTCGCCTTTGCGCTCCACAGCCCACTCCACAGTGCTGTCGGCCGGCCACCTGTCAGAGGCGGAGTTGCGAGGGCGGTGGCGTGGTTGGAAGGTCGGGCGGAGCTGAGGTCGGCGGGCGGAAGCGAGAGCGGCAGCGCGACGGCGGAAGCGTGGGGGAGACGGGTATGATTTTAGGTTTTTAAAATTGAAATTACCATTTTACCCATGCTTAAATAATTTAATAAAAATCATACCTAGGGTATTTTAGTAATTTACTAAAAACCGATTCCGATTCCGAGTTAAATCGGTAGGAATCGGGCAAAATCGCCCAATTCCAAGCCCAATTCGGGGCCGACCGATTCGGCCCGAAATCGGATCGGCGCGCTGCCGATCCGATTTAAATCGGCCGATTCGTGCAACCAGGGCTTGCAGTGGTTAATCCGTGATTAAATTTTGCCACCATTATGTAGTGGCAAACTGGTGACTAATTTTGCCATGACAGCGGTTGTGGCAAAATTGCATAAGGCCCCTTGTCAGCTCATGTATAAATTTTTCAGAGTATACTTCTCTTGTAGTAACATTTGTTGTGTGGTAACATATGTTAAGACGTAAGGATGAGTTTGGATATGATTAAATATGGCTAGATCCAAATTCGAAAATCCAAATTCGAATGTGACCCAAATCTAAATCTTACATCCATTTTATATGTTATACTTGTATTTGATCTGAATCCACAAAACTCGTATTCAATTTGAATCCGACCCAATTAACTAAAATAATATAAATTTTAATATAAAAGAGAAATATATATATATATTATTTTAAATATTTTTAAAATATAACTTTATAAATACTACTTATTCGGATGAGTTTACATAATGTATCACCACAAATCTATTTCCGATTTAAATATTTTCAAATACATTATATATCTTAAAAGTCTAAACTTAAATTTAACCCAAAACTATTTAAGATAAGATATAAACGGGTCAGATTTGGATTGGATGTCCGGTATAGTAGGATTTCATTCTTATTTTTATTTTTAGAAAAAAATGGAATTATCCAAAAATTTTCGGTTAACCCCATTTCGGTGTACAAGGATTTTTAAAACAATGGCCTTATCCAGGAGATTTCGTATGAGAGGTTTCCTCGGTCACGCAAATGATATCGATATTGTTGTGAATGGACGCATGGCCGATCACGTTTCTTCTGATGAATGAATAAACTCGACGGCGTGCATCCGCGTCTACCGTGTCTAATTACGTAACGCCAACTTCCTCACTTTTTTATACTTTTTTATAGATAAAAAAAATAATAATAAAGAAGAAACAAAAAAGAATAAAGAAGTACTAATGCGTACAAATTTCATCAACACCACTTTCCCCGGCAATTTCCTCCTTACCGTTGACAATTGCCCGCAGCGGATGCCAACATTTGGCATTCCAGACCTTTCCATGTTTTCTCACCTCTATTTTTTGCTTAGTTTTATTGTCTTCAGTTCTTTACTTAAGCAACAAAGTTTGTTGAACATTAAAATTGTCCTGCAAAGCGTAACGCATTCTTTTGTTTTCACACATTCTTTTTTGTGCCTTCGATATCAAGTATCAACTTCCGAATTCCCACCAAATACAGGGTTCAATACTCATGCGCAAGAAAGCTCCTCTTTTAAATTGGGAAGTACTCGACGTGCAACAACGTGATACAAGTTATCCCATCTCGTGGGCAATTGCGAATTTTGACAAAGGCAATTTGTGTCAAACCTTCTTCACCCTTCGTTTCAATACTTCGTTGTTTGCTATAGATCAAATGGACTGCCCTGGTGATTATGCCAAATTCATGTTCAATCTTGGTCGTTCCCCTGCTTCCAGGAGATGGCGGTTGGCCTTCAACACCATCTACTCCTGCAGGGCTCTCTTCTCCATTGCCCTCCAGGCAAGGAAGAAGAGGGGGACCGCTGCTTTTTCTTCCATCCAAGTGCCCTATACTGTTCTCAGGATTGAAAAGGATGGCAATGACAAACCATATCCCATGGCTGTGGATCAACACAGCCTTACCAAGGTTGTGAAAGAGAGGAGTCTCGACGTAATCCAACAGCTTGGAGGAGTGCATGGCCTTGCTAAATTGGTGGAAACCAGCATAGAGCAAGGCATAGGAGGGGAGCCACCTGATATCCTAAGAAGGCAGCAGCTCTTTGGCTCCAACACCTTCCAGAAACCGGCACCAAGGACCTTCCTGTCCTTTGTAAGGGAGGGATTCAAGGACACCATAATCATCATACTTCTGGTATGTGTTGTTCTTTCTTTGGGTTTTGGTTTAAAGGAGGATGGGATCAAGGAAGGATGGTATGATGGGGGAGCATCCTAATTGCTGTTTTCCTAGTCATTGTTGTGGGGGCACTCAGCAATTATAGGCAGTCTAGACAGTTTGTGAAGTTGGAACGTGAAAATGACAATATCAAGGTGGATATCATTCGCCATGGCCGCCGGCAGCAGGGGTCGATTTTCGACCTTGTGGTTGGTGATATTGTCTGTCTTAAGATTGGAGATCAAGTGCCAGCAGACGGCCTATTCGTCGATGGCCACTCGCTGACAGTCGACGAATCTAGCATGACAGGGGAGAGTGATCATGTTCATGTTGATGGCACCCGGAATCCATTCCTTATTTCGGGTGCAAAGGTGGTCGACGGCTATGGAAGGATGTTGGTAACGTCGGTGGGCATGAATACAACATGGGGGGAGATGATGAGCACCATCACCCGTGCCAAGAAGGAGGAGACTCCACTGCAAGCTCGCCTAAGCAAACTGGCTACCCACATTGGGAAAGCCGGTCTAGCTGTTGCCTCTGCAGTTCTCATTGTGCTGTTGGTGCGTTACTTCGCCGGAGCCTCCAAAGATGACAATGGGAGACGAGAGTTCACGGCCGGAAAGACCAAAATCAGCCAGGCCATCGATTCTGTAGCGGACATCATTGCTGCTGCCGTCACCATAGTAGTGGTGGCAATACCAGAGGGTCTGCCCTTGGCTGTGACACTCACATTGGCATATTCTATGAAGAGGATGATGTTTGATCAGGCCATGGTGAGGACACTCCCAGCTTGTGAGACCATGGGCTCTGCAACCACCATCTGCACAGACAAAACAGGTACACTGACCATGAATCAAATGCAGGTCACCAAGTGCTGGGTCGGGGAGGAAGCCATTGATGTTAAAGCTGGTCCCCAGATTGACTCCACAGTCCAAGAGCTTATCCATGAAGGAGTTGGGATGAACACCACTGGCGATGTCTACAAAAACATTACCGGTTCTTCTCCCAACTATGAATTTTCAGGGAGTCCCACTGAGAAAGCTCTCCTCTCATGGGCTGTGCTGGATATGGGAATGAGTGTTGAAGACCTGAGGAGGCAATTCACCATTGTTCAAGTAGAGGCCTTCAATTCAGAGAAGAAAAGAAGCGGAGTTCTGCTGAGACAGAATGATGATCAATCGATTCGTGCTCATTGGAAAGGCGCAGCAGAGATGATACTGGAAATGTGCTCTCACTACCTTGAGTGTGATGGAACTTTGAAGCCCATGGATGCAAGAGGCATGAACATGTTTGAGCGTCTGATACTAGGTATGGCTGCTCACAGTCTCCGTTGCATTGCTTTTGCATATGGCAAAATGGCAGAAACAGATATAACCCATGATGGAAAAGGTGCAAAGCTCCCTGAACAGGGGCTCACCATGCTTGGCCTTGTGGGAATCAAAGACCCTTGTCGAACAGGAGTGAAGGAAGCTGTTGAATCATGCCAAATAGCAGGAATTAAGCTAAAGATGATCACGGGTGATAATGTGGTCACTGCAACTGCCATTGCCATAGAATGTGGAATCTTGAAGCGTGACCAGAACATAGCCGATGCAGTTGTTGAAGGTAAAGACTTCCGAAATTTCTCTCCAGAGGAGAGGATGAAGAAGGTTGACAAAATCTGCGTCATGGCAAGATCATCACCCATGGACAAACTCCTCATGGTCCAATGCTTGAAACAAAAGGGAGAAGTGGTTTGTGTCACCGGAGATGGCACCAATGATGCTCCTGCTCTGAAAGAAGCTGATGTGGGGCTTGCCATGGGGATCCAAGGCACGGAAGTGGCAAAAGGGAGTTCTGATATTGTCATATTGGATGACAATTTCGCCACCATTGTCACAGTTTTGAGGTGGGGAAGGTGTGTTTACAACAACATTCAGAAATTTCTTCAGTTCCAGCTCACAGTGAATGTAGCTGCTGTGGTCATAAACTTCATTGCTGCTGTATCTTCTGGTGAAGTTCCTTTGACAACAGTGCAGCTCTTGTGGGTGAACCTTATCATGGACACATTGGGAGCTCTAGCTCTTGCTACAGAACGCCCAACAAAGGAGCTGATGAACAAGAAACCTGTGGGAAGAACAGAACCCATCATAACCAATGTCATGTGGAGGAACCTCCTTGCTCAAGCTCTGTACCAGATTGCTGTTCTATTGACACTACAGTTCAGGGGTTCTTCCATTTTTGGTGTGACAGACAAGGTGAAGAATACTCTTATTTTCAACACATTTGTGCTATGCCAAATCTTCAACGAGTTTAACGCAAGAAAGATAGAGAAGAAGAATGTTTTCCAAGGAATCATCAGAAACAAACTGTTTGTTGGCATTGTCGGGATCACCATTATCCTACAAGTTTTGATGGTGGAGTTTCTCAAGAAATTTGCTGATACAGAGAGGTTGAACTGGGGGCAATGGGGTGCTTGCATAGCCATAGCTTCAGTTTCTTGGCCTTTGGCATGGGTTGTCAAGTTCATTCCAATGCCGGACAAACCATTGTTTGGCTAATTGGAGGGGCTTCCACGTCAGACTCAACATTTACGTATTCTTTCATTTACTTGAATGTCCTGATTCATATCTAGTTGACTATTTACTATTCTATGCTAAAATTTATTCTTGCTGTCATTTGTAAACAGTCAGGTTAGGTTTCAATGTATTATTATGAATGTAGACAATGATATATGAATCTTATTATGCAGTATGTTTTATTCGTTAAATTTTCCCATGACTTTTGTCTCGAATATTACCAACTTTATTTCCGTACAACTCAGTCAGAAGTAACTTCTACTGCCTCAGAAAGAAATTATTTTCTGCAGATATACATTCTGCATTCCAGTTTTCTCTACTGTTACATCTTTTTAGAAAAACTCCACTTCATAAATGTACAAGACACAACAATCCTAATATAGTTTTTTCAAAATAACAATACAAATTAGTATAACATGCTAAATTGTAAAAAAGACTTGAACCATCAAAACAAATAAATCTGAAAAGAAAACCATTGCACAAAGGTCAACTCTGAATTTTTTGCAAACAGCTAGCCGACATGCATCCCACTCGGATTGTTTGCATACACTGATTCATAGGGTAGAATACCTTACATCAATATATCAGATCATCCCGACAGCACCATACATTGATTACGAAGACATTGCAATAAACACGATGACTTCATAGAACAGCAATCATAAAAAACTGACAAGACTATGGCCATGTAAAGCAATTCTGAGAACTAGACATGGGCAAACGAATGATCTCTGAACTCGGTTGATTGATGTCTTTATGTAAAATAGCTTTACGTACAAGACGCTAAACAGCTTGAACTCATTCTTCAATCTTAAATAGCAAAATTTCATAACATGTAAATAAACTGAAAAAGAATATCATTTCACAGACGTTGACTCTGCATTTTCATCAAACAGCTGGCCGACATGCAAATATATCATTCACATGAACTTCATATTTCATCCGTAGGACTCCTTAATTGCAATAATTTGTTGAGATTAACTAAACAAACTAAATACAAATCCCCTTATTTCAACATATAAGGATAAAAAGTACCAAGCAAATAGAGAGAGATGACAAGATAATTTTACGTGGAAAACCCCAAATTTGGGGAAAAAACCACAGGGCAAACGACTAGATCAAATTTACTATATCACAATTTTGATACAGAATAGATCCACAGGAGAACAAACTCCCAAATACCAATTTACTATACTTTCTACAAAATTGGTATAAAGTCGTAGAAGACAATAAAGGAAGAATATTACAGATTAAGAACTTGGCGAAGTTACCATTGACGATTGCAAGCCAATCTCAACAAAGCATTCACCTTTCTTCAATCCACACAATCTTCTTTCTCCCTTTGCAGCAGTTTTTCTCCAAAACCCAAAAACCAGAAAAACTCAAAGAAGAAAAGCGTCGTACGTTGCTTTTATCCCTTTCAACTAACCAAATCTGGAAAATCTTAGTTTTTGCCCAAAATAGGGTTGTAAGTTCATGTATTTACGGAGGAGGGACAACCCAACAAACCTCCCCTTCCCGACTCCATGAAATACCTCTAGCCAGCATGGAAAGCTCCATCCATGCCTGCTCCATTCCTGCAGTAAACATGTTTCTCCTTTGACACAACTTTAGTCATCATGTCTGAAACATTTCTTTCAGTATGAATTTTTGTTAGCTCAAGAGATTTACTTTCCAACACATTTCTTATCCAGTGATATCTCACATCAATGTGCTTGCTCCTTGAATGAAAACTTGAATTCTTACTCAGGTGAATTGCACTCTGGCTATCACAGTGTACAATGTATCTCTCCTGTTCAATGCCAATTTCATTCAAAAATCTCTTAGTCCATAGCATCTCCTTGCAAGCCTCTGTAGCAGCAATAAATTCTGCTTCAGTTGTGGATAATGCAACACACTTTTGCAACCTAGACTGCCAAGACACAGCCCCATTAGCAAAATTAACAATAAACCCAGATGTTGACCTTCTTGTTTCCAAGTCACCTGCCATGTCTGCATCGGTGTAGCCAACCAATAAAGGTTTATCACTTCCAAAACACAAACACATTTTGGACGTACCTCTCAAGTACCTCATTATCCATTTAACTGCTAGCCAATGTTCTTTGCTCGGATTTGCTAAATGTCTGCTAACCATTCCAACTGCATATGCTATATCAGGCCTTGTACAAACCATAGCATACATCAAACTACCAACTGCAGAAGCATAAGGAACCTTTCTCATTTCCTTCATTTCTGTTTCACTTAAGTCACTTTTCTTCAACTTGAAGTGACCCCCAAGTGGAACTCCAACCGGCTTTGCATCTTTCATGTTGAATTTTTCAAGTACCTTTTCTATGTACTTTTGCTGTGACACCCAAAGCTTTCTAGCTCCCCTGTCACGCTGAATGGACATTCCCAAGATTTGCTTTGCCGGTCCCAAATCCTTCATTGCAAAGGATTTGTTCAAGTTCTTCTTTAAACTTGCAATCTTGGCTCCATCATGTCCTACAATCAACATGTCATCCACATAAAGCAACAGAATAACAAAGTCACCATCATCAAACCTCTTGATGAACACACAGTGATCAGAAACAGATTTCTTGTACCCATTCTTTTCCATAAAAGAATCAAACTTTTTATACCACTGTCTAGGAGCTTGCTTCAAACCATACAAACTCTTTTTCAGTCTGCACACCATCTGTTCCTTTCCTCTGACTTTAAAACCCTCTGGTTGCTCCATGTATATGGTCTCCTCAAGATCACCATGAAGAAAGGCCGTCTTCACATCTAACTGTTCAACTTCCAAATCCAAACTTGCAGCCAAAGCCAGAACAATTCTAATAGAAGACATTTTAACAACAGGAGAAAAAATTTCATCGAAATCAATACCTTTCTTCTGTCCGAAGCCCTTCACCACCAACCTTGCCTTGTACCTTGGTTGTGTGTTATTTTCTTCATATTTGATCCTGTAGACCCATTTATTCCTTAATATTCTCTTCCCCTTAGGAAGATCCACCAACTCATAGGTGTGATTATCATGCAAAGATTTCATCTCATCTTGCATTGCCTTCAACCACTTCTCCCTTTCTACATGAGCTTTGACCTCACTGAAATTTTCTGGTTCTCCACATTCAGTAATTGTCACATATTCTGATGATGGATATCTTGTTGATGGAACTGGTTCACGAGCTGATCTCCTCACATTAGTTGGCTGCCCTTGATCAGAATCTCCATGTTCCTGTCCAACATCATTAACAAACTCATTAGAAATATCATCAGACACCACATCCTCACCCTCATCATCACTCGGTGGGGAAATAATTGTGTCATCCTGAGCCGCCTTTTCACTTCTAGCTGAGGTTGAAGGATCTTTTATCTTTTCCAAGCTTTCCTGAGATTTAGTTTGAGGAACTTCTTCCTTGCCAAAGTCCTCAACTGTTTGATCCTCCCTGAAAACTACATCTCTGCTTCGAATCAGTTTTCTATTCTTAGGATCCCAAAGTTTGTATCCAAACTTATCATCACCATATCCCAGAAAGATACATTCCACGGCTCTAGAGTCAAGCTTAGCCCTTTGCTCCTTGGGCACATGTGCAAAGGCTTTACAACCAAAGACTCTCAAATGAGAATAACTGACCTTTTTGTCACTCCAAACCCTTTCTGGTATGTCACTGTCCAGAGCATGTGTGGGAGATCTGTTGATTAAATAACAAGTTGTGCTCATGGCTTCACCCCAGAAGCTTTTAGGCAACTTAGCTGAAGACAACATACTCCTAACCCTCTCAGAGATGGTCCTGTTCATTCTTTCAGCCACTCCATTATGTTGAGGAGTATAAGGAACCGTCTTCTCATGCCTAATCCCATGCTTGCTACAATATTCATCAAACTCAACAGAACAATATTCACCACCATTATCACTTCTAAGACATTTCAAGAGCTTACCGGTTTCTCTTTCAACCAATACATGAAAATTCTTAAAGATGCCAAAAACATCACTTTTATTTTTCATGCCATAAGCCCACACCTTCCTAGAAGTATCATCAATAAAAGTGACAAAATAAATAGAACCGCCAAGAGATTTTACCTCCATAGGCCCACACACATCAGAGTGTACCAACTCAAGAACTTCTGACTTCCTTGTACTTGTGCTTGCAAAGGATGTCCTACGTTGTTTCCCGACCAAACAATGGTCACAAGGACTAATTGTGATGTCCTTGACCTTGGGAAGGAGATTTAACTTCTTCAAAGTCTCTAGTCCCTTCTCACTCATGTGTCCCAATCGATGGTGCCACAAATCAGCAGTGGAATCAAATGAGGAGATATTAACCTCCCCTCGAACCAGACTCGTCTCAGTTTTGTACAAACTGCAACACTTCTTCCCTTTAGCAACAACAAGAGAACCTTTCACAAGTTTCCACACACCTTGTGCAAATTGTGAACCAAATCCTTCATCATCAAGCACTCCGGTTGACAACAAACTCATCCTTAAATCTGGAATATGTCTGACATTTTTAAGCACCAATCTGTAACCTGTGTTTGTTACTATATGCACATCTCCAAGTCCCACAATTTTGGAAGTATCACTATTTCCCATCTTCACTATTCCCAAATCTGAAGATTCATAGGTAGTAAAGAAATTTCTGCTTGGAGTTGCATGAAATGATGCTCCCGAGTCAACTACCCAACTAGCATCACAATCGGCCATCAAACAATCATTCCCACAATCAGAAAGAATCACCATGTCATCATGTACAACATTAGTGTTCGTTTCTCC